>CATIWF010003370.1:0-12728 GCA_949630135.1 Balakata baccata | reverse complement strand
CCACTTGGAAGGTTTCACTCAAGTTCATTCCTTCAGCATGAATATCATGAAGAATAACTTGAAGTTCTTGAACTTGACTTACCACAGTCTTGGAATCCACCATTTTATAGTCTAGGAAACATCCCACTATAAATTTCTTGGCGCCGGTATCCTCAGATTTATATTTCCGGTCCAATGATTCCCACAACTGTTTTGCAGTCTTAATTGCACTATACACATTGTATAATGAATCATGTAGCTCATTCATGACATAATTCCTACACAAGAAGTTGGAATGATGCCAACTGTCATAGGCCATCCTTGTTTGGACATCTTGCTCATCCTCTTTAAGAGTAGGAGTATCCTCAACCAAGAATCATGCAAGATTCAAGGTAGTTAGGTAAAACAATATTTTCTGCTGCCACCTCTTAAAATTCAATCCATTGAATTTTTCTGGTTTCTCTCCATGGTTCACAGGTACCGTTACAGGCACAACCGGAGAGACAACCTGAGCAGCAGAAAGTGACGGCTGGGATCCATCCTGAACATTGGTAGCAGCTACCGTGTTCTCCATTTCTACAACAACAAACAAATTATATTAATTCCAAGAATTAATAAATCTGAATAAAGAATTAACAAACGAGAATTTGTCTTAAGATTGTTAGGAAACAATACAAGAAATAGGAGAAATGTTAATTCAATAGTAGAAAATGGAAAACCAATCTGAGGCTTGTGTAGCACACAGTTTCCTTAAGACAAATTCACCTCCTACACGGGTGTTTAGGATAACCAGCGTTTGTCTCCTAGGATACAACAGATTCCAAGTAGTTGTTGAACACACAACACCTACTTACTGTGAACTTTGTTTTGCCACAACTTCTATCACTTGAGAAGAAGAAGGAGAAGAAAGAAAGAAACTATCAAAGTATGATTTCTTGAATAACTTTCAAAATTCAAGCATAAACCACCTATTTATACTAGATGGAGGAGACAATGGATTAATTGTGATTAATTTCCTTTAAAGGCTGTCAATAATGCCTTTGTAACTCTTAAATAATGGTGAAATTAGTCTTTGAAATATCAGAAATTGACATTTCAAAAGACATGAAGCTCAAAGGTTCATTCTAGAACAGAATCCACACGGGTGTGTGGATCTGCCTTATACTCCCCTACAGGCAAAACGACAACACCGTGTGGATCCACACGGGCGTGTCAGTGGCCTAGCCATGTGGATCCACACGGGAGTGTTGCCAAAGTTTCCAGAAATAAAAAAATAAATTGGGTTTGTTCAGGACCACGAGATTTTGGACCGACATTCGTGTACGCAGGTCGCGCACCCAAGCATTGGCCCATCCCGACCCATGGATTTGCACCCCCCCTGTGCCTGAGCGCGCGAGAGAGAGCCTTCCATTCTACTTTTCTTACCCATGTAAGAATGCATCTCTATATATAAATACAAGTCCAACTTCAATTCTTAGTGATGTGAGACAAATTCCACTCACTTTTCACCTTTAAATCTCCTTATCATGGAGCTTATTTTGAGCTTCAATTTCTATTCACACATTTTCCATTTTGAGCATATGAATACATTAATTCATAGTCCTCATGTTAAAGAACATATATCCGGGTCTTTTTTCCAAAACCGAGTTGTGGGACCCACCCGAATAATCCTCTCAAAATGGCTCATAATCACAATTTTTCAAGAATGATAAATATATTCATTTACATACAGAATGCTTAGAAAAGAAATGTGCTATCCTTCATTATAAAAGGAAAAGATCGTTTTTTTTAAATTATTCATGTGGCTCATGATATGCAATTAAACCAGCGATTTCGAACCAACTCTAAACCACTTCTTAAACAGTTTTGAACTGTTCAAAAATTTTTTTTAAACTGTAAACCGACAGTTTCAACCCGACCTGTGGCCATAAGGGAACAGATAGCAATAGCAACATGGAGAAGAAATAGGAAATAACTTATTAGCTACTGAAATGCCTCGTTAATTAAAAAAAGAAAAAAAAGGAAGAAAAGGAAGAAAAGGAAATGTCAAATAGGAAAATAAAATGATGAGAGTTTGTTTTTGGAATTTATGTTGTTTCGATGATGACAAAAGTAAAAAGGAATTAATAATACCATAGAGAAGAAAGGTCCAAAGTGAAAAGTGATAATAAAATGTTTATTCTGTAAAAAAAAAATGTTATTAAGTAGGATATTAATAAATTACCCATGACAGTAGGTAAAAATTCAAGTTTATCTATACAATATATGTATTGGAAAAAAAGCCATTTTATTAATATATGCATTTGGTATTTTAACTTATTAGATAATAATTGAAATCAAGAGAAGCCGCGCAAAGAGCTAGTGGTTGCTCTACTTTTCTTCTAACTATAAAAGCCTGGTAAATTTGTTAAATTTATACGTTATAATTTCAAAAACATATATTAATAAAAATCAATTTAAAAAATAAAATAATGGAGTAAGATATTTAACTAAATATTAGAAGTTCAATTGTTATGAAAAAACATTATGAATTAATCTGAAAAATAGAAAAAATATTTGTAATTGGATGTTTGGAATTAATTGAGAGTCAACCGCAGAGCTGTAGAGGTTACAATTGTAAATAACTTTGGTTCGTTTTTTGGAAACATATTTTGAATTGAGCGGTATAAATGTAACGAGTTATTCTTTTTGTTTATTTTTTGGGAAAAAACAGGGAACACAAACTCAAAGTGGAACTGTTTGGTAAATAATTGATAAAAAAAAAGATCCAAATCCAGTAATTAAGTTGAAGGCAATCTCATGGCATTGCACTGTGGGAAAACTCTCGAACCTCATCTTCTTTCTTCAGTCGTATAGCCACAATTTCACCGCTGTCGTATCTCTCAATATCAACCGCCAAGTCCAACGAACAAAATACATAAATGTTGTTGACCAAAAAAAAAAAAGTGAACTTGAAATTATTTATTTTCGCTATTTTAATTTTTAATCAAATTTTTTTATTTTTATGATATTCTGCGTGGTTATATGATAGTTCTAACTTTCTTGTTTGAAATATTAAAAGTAAAGTACACCAAAAATAAATTATAAAGCAATCAAAACAACAGAATAATAAAAATAAACAACTACTGATGATTGAATATGATTTAACCCAAAATAAATTCAATAGATATATATTCTAATTTTTAAAGCTCTCTTGGATCATGATGACATTTTCGTCTACATTTCTCTCTTATTTTCAGCTAATTAACTGGTTGCAAATTATTCCAAATTTACATATTTATTTCATTAAGTTTCTTATAATAATATTATTATTATTAGATGATTTTAACAAAGATAATAAAATAGTACTATACCATGTACGTATTTCTATTTTATTAATTATAAGGAAACCTTAGAATAATAGATATTACAGTTCAAGTAAAGATTAGATTGATAAAACAACTATTAATAATTATTAATGGACAACGGTAACAATTAACTGTCAGCAATCAACTATAAAGATCAATCATTTATAATTATAGTTTTAAAGTGTTTAATAAATTAGCTGTTGAAATTAATTATAATTTATAAAATAAAATATTGATAGTTATATTATATTATTGATGTGATACATATACTAACATTTTATTTATTCATAATACAAATCATATAAAAAATATTTAATTTAAATATAAAAATATAATAGAAAATAAAACTTTTTAATTAACAAAATTATTATAAATTCATTTAAGTATAAATAAAAATATTTTTAGAAACCAAATATTTAAAAAGTCAGCTTTTGATATGAAAAGTTGAAATTACAACTTTTCATAAATGACAATTTTTTATACAAATTCACTAGTGTTTTTTCTATGGGAAAACCAAACTTAAAACTCGATTCTTTATCTAGTTAAGAAAATTAGAATTAAACTACATTGAATATATTGATGAATAGATTAAAAAAAAAAATTCTATATTAAGTTGAGGCCAATCTCATGGCATTGCATTATCGCCACAATTTGAACACCATTACGCTTTGTAGACCTTGAACCTCACCTATTTCTTTTATGATAGTTTGGGATTGAATTTTAAAAAATGTTTTTTTATAAAAATTTTTGTATTTTTAATTTTTTTTAGTTTTGAAAATTGGTTTTAATATAAACCTATAAATATATATTTTTTTCAAAAATATATTTAAAAAAATAATTTATAAAAAATTAAAAATAATTATTCAATTAAATAAAAAAATTTAAAATCTATTTTTAAAACACTAAATTTGAAACACTTCTTATATATGGCCACAACGCCCACAGCTTCACTGTCATAATTCTCACGAATGGGCGCACACAGACAGAACATATAAATGCCTTATTAAATGCTCCAAATTGGGTTCAGTAACATAATTAGAAATCATTTGAAAAAAAAAAAAAAACATAATATATTAGAGAAATGCTACGTAGCCTGCGTATTTTATGCCCAACTTTTTCTACCAGCCTGCTCGTTTTTACAAAATTTGCCCTTTTTTGTTTTCTTTTTATTTTGTTTTCTCTAATTTTCATATACAGATTTTTTAAGATTCCATCATCTATTATTACGAGATGAAGTTTTTTCATTTAGTTGATGTTTTTTTTTTTTTTTGCCATATATCATGTTATTCTATAATAGATTGGACTCTTAAAATTTTGGCATTATTTTTTCTCATCTTCAATACTTAATTATTGTCGAAAAGGATGAATAAATATATTAACTTTTGAGTAATTCATGAATTTCTATGTAAATTTATGCTAAATTAATGAGTATATATGTAGAGATTTTAAGTTTATTAGAGAAAATGGACTTGAACTGCAGTACAAATGAAAAGTTTAAAAATATTACTGAAAGTTTAATGATAAAAGCATTTTTTCAATAAAAAAAATGAAATATTAAGGACCAAAGAATAAAAGTGGGATAGTTGGAGTAAAGAATAAAAGTAGACAGGTGGATTGTGAAAAAGATGGAATTTTAAAAGTTTTTATTTGCCATGAAAATTTTAATCTAGAGGTTAGAGAAAACAAAATGCTAACTAAAAATATATTTTTAAAATTTTTTATTTAATTAACTGATTTTTAAAATTTTTTATAAACTATTTTTTCAAAATATAATTTTAAAAAAAAATATCTATTTATCTGCCTATACTAAAAACAATTTTTAAAATTCAAGAAAAATTAAGAATGTAATTTTTTTTTATTGTAAGAAAACGCTTTTTTGAAACTCAATTCTAAATGAATCTTAGAAAAAAAAAAAGACAAGTAGGCAGAAGGCAAGAATAAAATTGGTAGAATATATAGCATTTCTCATATATATATATATATATTTATTTATTTCTGTATGGTTTGGATTTGACTTGGATTCTAACGAGAATTAAGAACATCACGAGTATTGTACGTTGTGTCGTAATGAGAATTAAGAACCAAAATTTATAATGAAAAAGACAAAAAATTTGAAAGAAATAAGGGGTAAGACAGGATGTTAAAGTTTATTTTTTTAATTAAAAGTTTTGGATTTAAATTTTAAGTATAAAATATCCTTAAAATTTGAGAAAAAGAATGTTATTATCTCTATCCAAATGTCGAATCCAAATCAAACTACAATATAACTTATAGGATATTAAATGGTTTAGAGATGAAAAAACATAAGAAAAACCAATGTAAAATAAATAGTTAGAAGAAAAATAAAAGCCAGGAAAGGTAAGAGAAAGAGTCCTAAGTGAAAACACAGTACAAATTGAAATGAAGCCTTATTATTAAATTAATAGCAATTCTAAGGTGTATCGATGTACCATACACCGGGTGTCTTAAAACCATTAAATTATAAACTTTTAATTTCATCCGTTGAAAATGAATAGTTGAAATTAAAAATTAATGATCCAACGGTCCTAAATCATCAAGTGTAATTTACATCCGGTGCATTACAAAATCTCTCTTAAATTAAATAGCAAAGCCAAAATTTAAAATTAAAAGAATAAATTAAAAAGAAAAAAAAACAAACCATTTGTGCTTTGTTTCATGAAATTAAGAATCACGGCATGCTCTCCTCACAATTAGGTAGCTATCATAGTGTGTTGGTCAGTGTGCACCAAGGCAGTAGACAGAAACTCAATCTATTGCAATATGACTGACTGGTCAGTGATCTCCAATGATCCCAACTTCACAAAATGCACTGGAGATGAGTTTCGAAGTTAGTACAATATTATGTCATGGTCCTCCTTTAGAGTTCGTAATTTATTATCCGATCTAAATTAGAGGAATTTTACCCACATTTTTTTAATTATAATTTATAACAATTCAGTATCTAACAAATTATTTATAACACAAAAATATTTAAATTGTATAAATTATAACAATTCGATATTTCAAAAATTATTTGTAATACAAAAGTCCTAATTATATAAATTGTAATAATTCAGAATCTCAAATATTATTTGTAACATAAACGTACTTCAATTTTTATTTTGTAACCAAATAGTACTTTCTTATTTGACTGTTAGTCTCCCTAACATAAGTGTGATATAAAATATTCACATCAGATAAATTTTAATAAAAATAAAATTAGATATAATATTCACATCAGATAAATTTTAACTTTACTATCTGAGTATTATAACTAATTTTATTTTGTTAAAATTTATCTGAATATTTCATGTCATACTTTTATTAGAGAGATAAAAATAGTGCTTAGGATTGTTGTTGAATGTTCTAAAAGTAGATTTTGAATTTTTTTAATTTAATTGACTAAATTTTTTAATTAATTACTTGACTACATAAGTCATAATAGCTAAAAACAGAAATATTATTTAGTTACAAAACAAAAATTCAAATATTTTTGTATTACAAATAATATTTGGAGTACTAAGTTATTACAATTTATATAATAAAAGTATTTTTGTATTATAAATAATTTTCGGAGTACTGAATTATTATAACTTATATAATTAGAGTACGTTTATATTATAAATAATTTTTAAAATATTAAATTCTTACAATTTATACCAGTAAAATTCACCTCTAATTTTATACAAAAATTAGTTTAAATTCTATAGAAACTCAAATAAATGGACTCCAAAGAGTCTTATTAAGCTGCAAGTCGATCCGACCACTGAAAAGAAGATGAAATCTAATCTTAATCCATTTGGCAGACCTCATTTGGATATCTATATAAATATTATGTATATATGTTGACTAAATTGGCAGTGATGACGCAATATATATACCTCACCTCTTTTGCTCATCATCTACACTAAAAATATGGAGTAATATATATGATAAATAAAAAATAATTACATATTTCAAGAAAAATGAAGAATTATATATATATATATAAATAAATTTAATCTATTATATTATTTATAAATTAATTTAATAATATTAATTATTATATTCATATTAATTAATTTAAATAAAATAATAAAATATATATTAGTATATAATTAAATTAGTTGAAGACAATACGAATAACCTACAAATTTCCACAAGAATGAATATTTTCTTTCAATGAAACGGCAGAAAAGGGCACTAATATTTGTCGGATTTGGTAAATTGTGTCGTTTTAGAGCATAAAAGGGCACTAAGGTTGGTAGCCGGTTGGTGAGATGACTCATTTTTTTTTTTCTTGAGAATGCATTCGGTACATTCCCTCCATAAGTCTGGAGGGATACGCGCCGTTGAAATAGATTTCATTTACACTATATTTAGATGAAGTGATTTCAAATTAACAATTTATATTAAATTTATCGTATATCTATTTAAAAAAATTAAAATTTATAAATTTTAAAAAAATTTTCATTCATCAAAATCATTCATTTTTTAAGGATTGGATTTCTTACTTCATAGGTGGAAAAATTCAAAATATATAGCTTTTGATTAATGAGGAATTGTTGCCAAAATTGTTCCTAATAAATTAATAATATTTCAAAATTATCATTAACCCTAACAAAGTAAAAATTATTTTTTTAATTTCAACTAATTGCTTTATTATTATTATTATTATTATTATTATTATTATTATTATTATAGTGTTAATATGTATTAAATTATTAATTAAAAAAATATTTTTTATCAATGTAATTAAATATTATAATATACAATAACTTTTTTTTTATTTTTCAACTCTTAAAATATATAGTAGAATTAATTATATATGTTTAATTAATAATAAATGTAATACCCTTAATTTTTATAATACAGATTTAATTATTTTCGTTGGTAAAATTCTGTAAAATCCGAAAGTTGATATAAAAATTACAAAAATACCACAAGATATATAAAAGATGTTAACCCTCTCTCCTCATCAACTCTCTCTCTCTTCTATCTTCTTCTCTTTTTCTTTCTTCCACCCACCATCATCCCCATTTCCAATTACCACTCAAATAACTTCTGATCGATGCAAAAATTTAGACTTCAAGTAGTTTTCGACCTTTCCAACATGCTGATGACCTTTGTTTCTCCAAAATCTGGTTGAAATTGCAGAAAACGGCAGTATGAAGTTCGGGCGTCCAGTTGCCCCTACCGATTATTCACCTTCCCGACCTCTTTTCACCATTTTGACATCGAAAATGAGTTCAAGAGGTCCAAAAATCTTGGATTGGACATTTGGAGCTCCGGCCATTGTCGTTTGAGTCTTAATCGAAGTTCAGGTTTTCTTACTAGAGCTGCCGAAAAGTTTATAGATTTAGGCATTTCCGATCACTTTCAAGATACAAGATTTATACTTTTGGACTCCCCACATCCTAAGAAAGCTGTTGGTACTCTCCGATCGTCATTCCGTCGCCATCGGAAATTTTCCGATCACCGGAGTTTGGCAACCATTGACTAAATATTTTTGGGCAGAATCTCTGGCTCGTTAAATCAAGTTATCTGGTACCAACCACACCTTTGTGCCATTCTTAGATAATAAGATATGATTTTATTTGTAAAATTTAAGTATATTATTTAATTAATGTGATACATTTATTTTATTGAGTAATTCATAATCATTGGAGAATATATTTAGACATTATAATAAAATTATGAGGTGATTATTAATAAAGTTAAATTATGGATTATTGAGTTGATTATGTATGTTGATTGGGTATATAATAAATTGGAGACTCAGATTGTAATTGATTGTGTTGAGATGATGATGATATATTTTATAGGATTATGACCAGTAACCGGGGGGGGAGGGGGGGTTGTTTTTAAAAGAGGTGCTGCTAAATTTTTGATAGAAATTATGTTAAATATTTGAATAAAGGTTTATATAGGGAAATCTTAGAAGATTTTAGGCTTATGATTTAGTATTGATATTATATTGATATTCTATTTTTATAGATTATCCAAAGGTCCCACCAACTGCTCTAGAGTCGTGAAAGCAACCAATTGAGAAAATTTACAGATCTGTGAATTAATATCATATGATTTTATAACATGCTATTCCTTTCCCTTACATTTTCTAGCATGCTAATTAATATTAAATATATTATTATTATTATTATTATTATTATTATTATATATGCTTGAATGTGATTTGCTGGAGATGTGATTGCGTGAGACTGTGATATGATATTGTGATGTAATTGTTGGGATGAAAACTATAGTAGAACGTGTCATATGATGGGTTATATCAGGACCGTGTGTACATCGATAATGATTTTATGATTATAGATGGATTGATAAGATACTCTGGTTGAGTTCATCTTTCAGGGAATGAAATATATTATGATATATATATATATGATGCTGAGGGTGATAACCCTAGTTGAGTTCATCTCTTAGGGCATTGACACCATTTGGATAAGTGAATGACTGGAGAGAATGACCATAGTCGAATTTGCTCTCAAGGCGCCAGTTCTTTGGAATTAAGAGAGTTATTGGCTAGTAGAAATTGAGATTTAGGATTCTGCTTGAGATTTTTACCCAATTGTTTGATGATTGATTTCACATCATGCATGACTCATTGCATGTATATATGATATTAGTATAATATTGTGTGACTGTGTTATGAAGTTATATGATATTGATTCACTTAGTAGAGGTTGACTCCTTTCATTTTTTTTTTCTCATATAGTAGATATCCTCTTCAGATTATTTTGGACTGCCTTGCATTTTGTTCACTTCACGAGGGCTTGAGATAATATTTTTAAATTATTTCTCTTGTTATATTAAATATTTTATATCTCCGCAATACCTTATACATGAATGTTAGATTATATGATGGATTATGATATTGATGAGATAATGAGTTGATATTATATTAATACATGGTTGGAATATGAGGTATGTTTATGTTTAGGCTTACTATAGGTTTTGGTGGCTTTAAGCCTATCCATTCCCTAACGTTAGTCACGATCTCCGGTTTGGGTCATGAAAAAGTTGGTATCAGAGCTATAGGTTTAGTTTTCCTATGGCCTAGGTTGTTAGCTTTTTGTACTGTAGAGTTAGGATCAAGTTTGTCTTTGAATGTCATCTTGGACTTTAGTTTTAGCATAAATCAATAGAGAATCTATTATCTTTCTAATATCTACATGTTTATTTTCAGTATGCCAAGGACTAGAGCGATAGTAGCTACAAGATCAGTTGATGAAGCACAAGATGAGGTTTTCGCTCCTTACGCAGTTACAGCTTCAGTACAGAGCACTGGGAGGCTAGGTAGACCTCGAGTTGCTACTCGACGGACTCAGTGTGAAGTTCATGAGATACCTAGTGCTAGAGGAGTATCAGTTGATAATTTTATTACGAGTATGGTTGGCATACAGGCTAGCTTAGAAGGAGTCCAGAGAGCTATAGAGCAACTTCTAGTACGCTAATAATCGGCTGCACAAACTTCTCCACCCAGAGCTGGTGGATCAAGATCAGTTGTTAGGGATGATGTCCCGATGTCTGAGCAAACTAAACTCATACCTATTAATTTTGAGGGGATTAAGGGAGATCCCATAGATTTTCTTGATGAGGTTGAGAAGAGGGCCTATGATTTCAGATGTTCGAATAGGCGATCTATTGAAATGGTTGGATTCTCCAGGACTGGTATTGCATGCAGTGGTACAAGGACTATGTTTGGCCTTTTCTAGATGATATGACCTAGAGATAGTTTAGGACAAGATTTGAGGATTACTTCATTCCTTTTATCTCAGAGAGGAATATAGGGTGAGATTTAAGACTATGGTGAGAGGTGATATGTCAGCAGCAGTGTATACCAGACAGTTTATGTAGCTCAGTAGGTATGCTCCATATGCAATTGGTATTGAGGAATTGAAGACCAGTAGGTATATTTCAGGTCTTAGTCCAGAGTTTGTTTCTTTGGTTTAGTCTAGGAAGAGCAGTTTTCCAGAAGTTTTGATCTAGCTAGGTAGTAGAAGTAGACTTGCAAAAACATGGTATTATTTCCGATGAGAGTAAGAAGAAGAAGAATAAGACAGAGGGACAGTCTAGTACTCAGCCTTCAGGTTCTTTCTTTGGTAGTGGAGATTATTCTAAGAGTGCAAATCATTAGTTTAGACAGAGAGAACCTCATGGTCATAAGTGATGGGTTTTGAGCATGTATCACATGCATATCATGTAGCGGAAAATAAAATTTCTCAAAACCCGAATTAAAGGATTATACATGTGCCAATTAAAACTAATTTAACTAAAGAAAATTCAAAATTTAAACCTTTATAATTTCTTGATTTTCTTTAACTTCTCACCTTGTTGGGTTGTAGCAAACCATAACAATCCAATCTAGGATTGTCTCTAACAATATCTATGCAAAGAAGAAAGAATGAAACCACTAGGGAGATGACTTGATCACACCTCAAAATGCTAATAATGTTGTGTGCTCCTTTGAGAGAAAAATTAACCTTTTAATTTTTCTTCGCCCAATAATTTTTTCTTGTCTTATTTCTGTCTTTTGGGGTCTTTTTGATCCAAAAGAATATCAGTTTCATAAAGCAAAAATTAAGAGATGAGATAATAGGGAGTTATGAATAGTAATTGTGATTAAATGGCCATTTAGTGCCACTTGCGGGCAGCTGTGTGCCAGCGCGCACAACAGCTCACGTGGGCCTATTGAGCAGGCCCAGCTGGCTTGCCTGGAAGGCCAATCGGCAGGCCTGCTAGGCCAGCAGGCCCGCGTGGGCCTTTCAACTCCCCCGAGCGATTTTTTTCCCACGATCTTATCGCGAACCGACTCAAAATAATTCTCTCATATTTTAGATCCCATCCAAAGCCATTTTACTCATTCTTTACATCTCCAAAGCGTGTGACCTATTAGGTTCCCAGTTGTTTTGGCCACTTAAATTATCAAATAATTTAAGCAAATCATGAGCTGTATCTAGCAACATATCATGATTCCCAATTGACCGAAAAATTAGTGGTTTGACTACGAACCTTTCCATAGACAATAAATATGTGCAACTTGTCCTTTCACCATTCTATACCCCACTCGGTTCAGAGCATGGACTATGTGTCAGCTCCCGCTAGATTAACTACGTCACACCTAGCCCAAGTGATTTTAGAGCTTGTCACTGAGACTCATTACTCAATTAGACATGTCACTAAAGACCATCTTCATGACAGTTCCACTCTGGCTAGAGATTCCCGAGTAATGATCCCAATAAGAGGCCGTGGGTATACTCTCCCTCTATTAGGAGTGGTGAATCCTCTATTGACTACTCAATTACCTTCGAATACCTCAAGCTATACCCAATCCCCACCCTATGAGCGACCTTTATGAGGCAACAAGGTATGGAGTCAAAGCACAGAATCAGTATCCAAGATATC
>CATIWF010003349.1:0-115646 GCA_949630135.1 Balakata baccata | reverse complement strand
TAACTACTGCATTCATAATATAATCAACAACTTGAATATTTATTTATTATGAATGTAAAATATACATGTGTCCATTGTGGTATAATAATTAATATATAAAAAGCTGTGAATGCACTAGGGCATACACACCACTGATAACATGTGCCACCTTATTCAAGGTTCTACTGATATGGGAAAAAGAAATAAAGTTAAAACATCTACTTTTATCAGATATATCATCAACTAGCAATATAATTTGACTAAAAACAGAGTCTGGATGTTGAATTGCTTGGATCACAGTTAAGGCATCGGATTCCACCTCCAATGCAGCAAAACCACAATCCCAGGCTGTCGATAAACCAAACAAAATTGCCTGCGTTTCTGCTACTTCTGCTCCCAGTGTACTAACCACAAATTTGCCACCAGACATGAGCACTTCTCCACCCTTGTATTTAATAACAAAACCAATCCCAGCCCTGTACGTAGTTTTATCAAACGCAGCATTAGCGTTCATCTTAACTTTACCATGCGATGGGGTTTTCCAGCACACATTGGCAGGGATACCAGCAGTCCCAGCATGCATTCTAGAGTTTAGAAATTCTAAACAGTAATCAGTAGCAAAGGGAACAAGGGGTCGAAGATGCATCTTAATCATGAATTTATGCGATAATGTGCATTTGTGGTTCTAATTAAATCCCTACACTTAAAATACCATATTGTTTCAAGAACAAAAATTAATCCCTAAATGGCCCTCTCCCTCTAAAATTCCATTTTATCGATATGTGAAACTTTAAAGAGTCAAGCTTTTTATAAGCTATTCAAATTCGACTCAAAGTCAATCGAATTGAGTTTGAGTATTTTATCAAGTCGAATTCGAATATTAAAATACTATACTCGTAAAGTTAGCAAGCTTTATTGAATAGTTATTTTTTTTTTACTATTTATTAGATTACTTTTATACCTAAGTATTAAATATATTTTAACTTAATCGAATAAAGTTAACTCGAGTCGGGTCTAGTATACAATTGAAGTTTTTAGTCGATTCAAGTTTTATTGAATCGAGTTCAAGTAGTTCTAATATTTTTTGAGTCAAATTTCGAATAATTAAAAAAACATCGATTAAGTTCGAGCATAAAATTTTTTAGTCAAATTGAACTCAAGCATGATAATGCATAAACTCAAGTACACCCTTATTTCAGGTTAAATAAACATAGTCTGTTATGAGTGCTACTCTGAAAATTGATGACAGACCTGGACTTCTAGTGGGAGATAATGTTCATGTAGCGTGAAAAGCTCCTCCTCATGGTTTTGCAAAACTTAATTGAGATGGCTCTTTTCTTCGTGATGATGGTAGAGCTTTTGGAGGTGGGTTATTGAGACGAAATGATGGCCTTGAGTTAAAGGTTTGTAATATTATAAGAGTATTCCAACAGTCTTTTTATATCTCTTCTTACCTATATTTAGGGAGTTTTATACCTTATAATAGTCTTCTTCTCTTTTTCCTTAACTTTTTCACTCCCTAAAATTTACATTATCCTTCTTTATATTTAAGAGCCACAAAGAGCTCATAAACAATATTTTATTATTTTTCTTTCCTTCTTTTTTATCTCTTACTCTCTCTCTTTATTTTTTTAGATAGTTATTATTAATAAAAAAAATTAAAATAGGGAGTGAGATAAGAAGTATTATTAGAGTGCACATAATTTTCAAGACAAAATAAAATAAGGAATGAATTTTTTATAATATAATAGGGAATGAAATAGGGAACATTGTTAAGGATGTTCTAAGAGCTGAATTTTGAGTTGTTTATGAAGGTATCAAATGTTCTAAGAGCTAAATTTTGAGTTGTTTATGAAGGTATCAAAACTTGTTCGTTCCTCAAACACAAGTAAATTGTTAGTTGAATGTGATAACAAGTGTTGAAGTGCGTGGTGGAAATGATTCAAGGAAATTGCAATGTTCTAGTTAATTGTCATTCTCTTATTTATGTCATTCAAGAGCTGTCAGGAGTTTGAGGATATTCACTTCCATTATATCTTTCAAAAGGCTAATTTTGCAACTGATTACATGATGAATACGTACAGCTCATAAATTTGATTTGGGAACTCATGTTATTACTGATTCTCCAACACACATCTATTCTTGATTTATGCATGATCTTTATGACATTTTATGTTGTTGTTAATTAGTTTTATTTTTGTTAGAAAAGTGGCAGAAAATTGTTAATCAAGCATAAGGTCCAAAGCAGAAGGAAAACACAAAGAGATTAATTTGAGAGTTGTGTTACACACAGTATTTTTAAGACAAATTTACCTCTTGGTATTTAGATTCATTGGCATTTGTCTCCTATGATACAACAAATATTGAGTACAGATTGAACACCACAAACTCCATTCACAATAAACTGAAATATATCACTCACTCTATCACTTGAGAAGAAGAATGAAAGAAGGAAGAAGAAGAAGATATGCTCAAAGGTGTCTTTCAAATGAAAATGATAATCTCTACACATACTAGTGGGAGGAGAAAGATGATTTATTTTGATTAAAATGTCTATTATGGTTGTCCATAATGTCCTTGTAACATCCCAATTAAGGTCCATAAAAACCATATTGAATTTTGCAACATTTTTTCCTCACACCAAAGCACCGCCCCATACAACGCCCCTCATTGCGCATCACTGCCCCTCATTGCTCACCGCCTCACACACCACGTACCGCACCAGCGCCCCTGCTCCACCAATCACCACCCCCACGCACCACCGTTACCCACCACCATGCCAAAACTTAAGTTCGTCGCCAATAAACCTAAAAAGCCTAAGGTGGAGCCTATCTTGACGACACAAGACTCAGACCCACCGGTACCTACAACCAAAGTGATGACCAAGGACAAGGGCAAGCATATTATGTCTGACACTAGCGCTGTCGTTCCGACTCAAACGCAAGTAGATATTGCCGCTAAATTTCAAACTCTTTTTCCAATCTCCTCTGACGACGAAGGTAATGTTTATTATATTATCTTACTACGTGAAATCATGATTGCTCAATTTGTGCATTATGATACGTTGTGTGTGCTTAATTATCTGGATAAGGTGTTACGATATGCAAGAGTAGTGTCATGGAGTCAATTCATTGGTATGAAAGTACCAACTTACAAAGAATTAATTCGTAAATTTTATCTTACTTTGCAAATCCATACACTTTCACTAAAATTAAATTTCGAATGTTTGAAAAAGAGTATTCAGCTGACCTTAACACTATGCAAATTGTGTTTGGCTTTAAGAAAACAGGCGTTTCTAAAATACCTGCTGATTTTCGTTGTAGTGAGGTATGGAAATATTTGACTAGCCTTGATAATTATTCACCCACCAATGCACCTAATACTAAATTTCTTGATTTGGTTGATGTGGTGTTGCATAAAATCATGAGTAGTGTCATTTTTGGAAAAATTGAGGCCAATAAGACCAATCAAAATGAATTGTACCTCCTTTGGTGTATGCATCAAGATATCAAAGTGTCTACTACTACTTTCGTTTTTAAAACCATGCAATATATTTTGCATCATACCTCTACACCATTGAGTTTAAGCTATATAGTCACCGCTCTAGCTAAGCATTTATATAAAGATGATTTTGACAAGCATACTCTTATCGAAATCCTAAGCCCTGGTGGTTTAGACACTCATGCATTTGAAATGGCTGAACTAACAAAGGGTACATGTGTTATAGCTAAATAGCTCCCTAGGGGCAAGTCTGTGTAGGGAACATCTAGTGCAGGTACACTATTGCCAGCAGTTGTATACGAGGATAGCAACTCCGGTGAGAGTGAAAGGGCAGACCTCGTGTTGGCACGTCTAGAGGCCATGGAGAATAAATACATGGCTCGATGGAATGCCTTTGAAGCTAACTCCATCCGGCGATGGGATGCTATTGAGGCCAGACAATATGCCATGGAGGAGCACCAACGGAGCATAGAAGCCTCTCACAAGGCTTCTTTTGATGATCTTTAGGTGGCCAGCGATCTTCAGGTAACTGATATCACGACAATAAGGAGCTAGCTAGATGAATTATAAGAGGAAATGGATGAGCAACAGCTATCTATTGAGCGTGAACAGTGTGAACAATCTTATCAAACATTTAATATGAATGAGTATTTCAGTGTTATTGGGGTTCACATTCACTCACCATCACCATCTCCTCATTCTTCTACTCAGTGATTTTCCACCACCCTCAGGGGAGTGTCCTCTTTTCTCTTCTCTTTTCATTTCAATTTGCTTTCTTTTAGACAATATGGGCATTGCCTTAGATAAGTATAGGAGAGGAGGAGGGGGGAAGGGGGGGTGATATATGGGTCATGGTAGTTATTTTAGGATTTATTACTTGTCTTTTATCTTTTATAGTAGAAAGTTTATTTTTGCAAATTGCAAAAAATTTTATTTTGTTAAAATGTGTGAATCATTCCATAGTTGAGTTTGTGTGCAATTTTTCTGATGATTGCTTATGAAGGGATGCTAAGTTGTGTCATAGATAAGGTAAAATAATGAATTAGCTTGATGTGATCTTAATTCCTTTTTCATATTTTTAATCAAAACCTCTTTAATTCGGTGAGATTGATGTTTCAAGAATAGAGCATTAGTAATCCTATGGGGCTTTGAAATTGCATTTTACTGTGGTTATGTGTTGAGTTTCTTACACTTGCATGCTACCTTATTTTTTTTTCGTGAGCTTTTGAAACCTATAAAAAGCATATGCCTATTTTAAGCTCTTTTTCTTCATTTATGAGTGTATATATTTGAACATAGCATAATTATTTTAGGATATATGGGTCATGGTAGTTATTTTAGGATTTATTGCTTGTCTTTTATCTTTTATAGTAGAAAGTTTATTTTTGCAAATTGCGAAAAATTTTATTTTGTTAAAATGTGTGAATCATTCCATAGTTGAGTTTGTGTGCAATTTTTCTGATGATTGCTTATGAAGGGATGCTAAGTTGTGTCATAGATAAGGTAAAATAATGAATTGGCTTGATGTGATCTTAATTCCTTTTTCATATTTTTAATCAAAACCTCTTTAATTCGGTGAGATTGATGTTTCAAGAATAGAGTATTAGTAATCCTATGGGGCTTTGAAATTGCATTTTACTGTGGTTATGTGTTGAGTTTCTTACATTTGCATGCTACCTTATTTTTTTCGTGAGCTTTTGAAACCTATAAAAAGCATATGCTTATTTTAAGCTCTTTTTCTTCATTTATGAGTGTATATATTTGAACATAGCATAATTACTCTAGAATTTGCACTTGAATGCTAGTTGAGGCTGCTATTTATATTATCTAGACACTAAGATGATAAGGGCAATTAGGATTAACTAGTTTTAGCTTACTTTTTGAGACCGACATTATATTGCCACCTAGATAACCCCCTTTGAGCCTTAATCTTTATGTTGTTGATTTAACCACCTCGTTTCAACCCATTTTATCCATTTGTTGTTTTATCTTTTTGTTACCCTTAGTTGTATGAGTTAACAACAATTAGAGAGCATAATTAAAAAAATATATATGTGCTCCTTATTATTTAAGTGTTTAGTATCGATATGAGTGACGAGGAATGAGTAAAGTCCAGGGATTTAAATAATTTGTACCAAAAAAAAGAGAAAAAAAATACAAAAAGAGAGAGAGAGAGAGAAGAAAAGAATAAAAAGGTATACACTAAGTTTTTGGAGATGGACATGTATTATTTGACTGCTCTTATTATTTGAATAAAAATGAAGTCATTTGATGTTGACGTAGGAAGTGCTTAAGACTGAAAGCTCTAATTGTGGTTAACCTCTTTGTCCATCTTCCTACCTGTTTACTTTGACCCCATCATAACCATGAAAAGACCATTTGATTTGTGTTTTGATGATAGTTAGGCAATGCTCGTTGTGTATCTAACCTAAACACTATGAGTGAATTGAGCGATATAAAGAGATAAGTGTAAGGGAACAATATGCATATGGCATAGTTACTTGCAATTGATTAGCCCTAATGGATTCCTTTTGGTTGTGTATGAGAAATGACTATATGACCATATTAAATTATGTTTTGATTGTGAATATGGAACTAGAATTAAGAATGTATTGAGTTTAGTTGATTGTGAAACTTTACTTTATGGCATGGCAGGTGCATTAGTGAGGCTTAAGAAACTTGGACTTAGAACTAAATATGGAATGAGCATTGTTTGAGTTTTTGTTAGTTGTAGTTGTTCGATTTTCTCTAATTTGGGCATTACTTGGGGACAAGCAATGCTTAAGTGTGGAGAATTTGATTAGTTCATATTTTATAGTGTTTTTATGCCTTTGATTTGTGTTTATTATTGGAAAATTGTGTAATTTGGTGTTATCTTTTGATTTAGGAAAAATGGAGGAGAAATGAGAAATTTTGCACTAATTGGAGGATTTGAACATTTTGGTAGGAAGTCATCCACACGGGAGTGTGGATTGACACTGTCATATTTCTGACACGGAAGTGTAGATCTACACAGCCTATGGAAGAGAATTGATCAACACTGGCATGTGGATTTAAAGCTTGGGAGTGTGGATCCACACAGGAGACCTTCTAATAATGAAAGTGGATGCTAACTTGAAGAAAGGCATAACCAATCAACACGGGAGTGTGGATCTACATAGCAGTGTTGATTTCTAGAAATTTTGAAACCATTTGCATGTAGGACTCTCAAATGCTGAAGTGTGGGTCCATTTTAAAGGCTTCAATTTTGATTGGTTAGGGATTAAAATTTGTAAATATTTACTACCTTTTAA
Source organism: Balakata baccata (assembly GCA_949630135.1). NCBI lineage: Eukaryota > Viridiplantae > Streptophyta > Magnoliopsida > Malpighiales > Euphorbiaceae > Balakata > Balakata baccata. Next base: position 108,873 of record CATIWF010003349.1, on the reverse strand, counting down.
ATTAGGAAAGAGAGTCCTAATTAGAAAAAGAACTCATCTTAAATTTCTAAAGGTTTAAAGATATTTTTAGGGTTTAGATTGAGGGGTTCTGAAAGCACTTCACTTTTACATTATTTACTTTTGAGATTTGGGTGGCGGAAAAGATATTGGAAGCCATTCCATCTTATTTCAGCAGTGTGGGCTATGATTTGAAGTTATTCATTATTGAAGTTGTCAAGCTTGGAGCTTTTGAGGATTAGAGACCAACTGTCCAATGGAGATTCAAGCTAATCAGTTTCATGGGATTTTAATTTCCACTCTTTTCTTCTTTTTTACTGTGGCATGTTTAGTTTTAGCTTTGGAATTAACTTGACAATGGTTAAAGCCATGCTTGGCTAAAGTTTTTGTTAAGTATTTAGTAGCCATTAGGATGTATGAACTTCTCCTTTAATTTTTAATGATATTTGATTCTTTTCATCTTTAATTATGCTTGTGAAGTTTTAAGTTGAATGTATGATTGACCACCATCCATTTAATTTAGAATTGATATCTTAAGGGTGAATTATTAGACGAATCATCCTAAAAATTGGGTTGAACATTAATTACGCCATTAGCTTGGATAATTAGTGACTTAAGACGAAAGCCATATTAATCTTAATTTATTGTGCTTCGTGGAATTGGAGAATAGGAATTACGACTAATGTGCGAACTAAATGCCCATTTAAGTCTCATAAGTAATTCAATCAAGTTTACTTGTCTCTTAATTAATTATTGTTTCAATATTTATTAGTTTAATATCTGCACCATCAAAACTGAATAAAATGTTTAGTTGCATCATTGCGTTTCCATTGGCAATTTAAGGTAGTTAAGAGTTAAGCCGAACCGTTCTTTGAAAGATCGACTTCGGGGATGTTTTGTCATTCTACAATTGGCTCGTATACTTGCGAGTACTTAATTTGAGCACATCACCCCTGTTTTGTAAAAAAAAAACGTACCTTTTAATTGAAAATGCGCGAAACTACATACCAATTTTTTTTTTAATTTTCCCTAAATTTAAAAGCACATGGACATAATTGGTCAATTAGAAATTTCCTAACAGACAAGGCATAACCCTCCCAACTTTTTAAAAAATATATATATTTCTAAATAAAATTTAGAATTTATTCATACTGGCTCCCTTTCCCATTTTGTTACCGAAAATACATTTAGGCTACGTTTGGTTCATAAAATGGAATAATGTGGAATAAAATTGTAATTTTAAAGAAATAGAATATGTATTCCTAGAATAATTATTTATAATTATTATTTCATAATTTGGTTCATAAGTTCTATTAACAATTCTTAAATAAAATTATAATTTAATATGATATAGTATATGAGTGAATAGTGATAAATAAATAGTTGTGGTAGTGGTTACGAATGGTAATAGATAAGTGGTGGTGGTGGATAAGTAGTGGTAGTGATAGTAGTGGATGCATGGTACTGGAGGTAGTAATGGTGATAAAAGGTGAATGGTAGTATAATGTGGTATTTTTTAAGTTGTGGAATATATTTTTTTTACTTTACAATGGAATGTGTATTTCACAAAATTGAAAAATAGCAATTCTACATAATAGTTATTATTTGATTAAATTTGAATCAAAATATGAAATAGTTATTCCACATAAAATAACTATTATATTCCTTGTCTATTAAGTAAATTTAACAAGTATTTTGGAGGCCATAATTGTTTATTATTTTAGTTTTAAACAAAATAGAGGAAAGTATTCCACTTTCTTTGAAAATAAAGACAAGAATTCTAATTATATGCACTTTTACCTTTTTACGAAACTGAATTCCATAAAAAAAAAAAAGGTATATTTCTGTAACTCGAAAGAAACAAGAAAATGATAAAACTCTTTACTTCATTTTTTTCTATTCGATTAAATTAATATTAATTGTTTTATATTGTTAATTTAGTTCAATAATTAATATCTGTTAATTTTTTTCTTGAGTAAAATTGTGAAGTAACTAGTTTCTATTAAAAAAAGAAGCAGCCATATATTTTTATTTTTTTTGTTAATATGATTTTATCTTTTATTTTTAATAGGTTATTGGTTAGAATAAAGTGATTTTTCTTGGATAAGTTTGGAGACTTCATTTTTATCTCAATCTTATATTATTTGATGCAAATATAGTATATTTAACTATTATTATTATTATTATTATTATTATTATTATTATTATTATTTAGATCATATATACATTGGTTATTATTGGCTTCCCTTATATGTAATTCTTACTTCGTGTCTGTTTCATGATATTTAATAAATATTACTTTTTAGATATAAATAAAAATAGCATTCAAATTATAATTTTATATTTTAATATTTATATGGTAAAAATTAACAATTTTGTTTCATTAAAATTCTTGTATATTTTTAAAGACAATAATATACAATTTTTATTAAAATCAACTACTAATTTAATTGGTGATAGCTCTATGTTAATCTTAATTTTTCTTTATTTTATTCATAATAATATCATATCTTTCATTGTTCACTAAAGATATGTGTTTCTTTTGGTGTTTTCTATTTTTTCCTATTAAATTTTAGTTTATATTCTTTATAATAAAAATTTGTATTTTCATCTATTGTAAAATTTGTTTAGTTATAATTTATTCTAAGGTGTGACACCCTTCTATAAAGTCTTGGTGCAATTCTATATATAGACGAAATTTTTTATTAAATTAACTCAATTAATTAATACCAATTAAATTAACTTTTTGGTAATTTATCTGTTTTCTATATTCTTACTTTTATATATATCATGATATCAAAGACGAAGCTAACACTATATGATTAGAGGGATAAAGAGAGATTTTATATAAGATTGGTGAGGGAAAATAAAAATTTTTAAAGGATTTTATTGAAAGATTTAAAGAATATATGGATATATAGATGAATTTTTTTTGGCTTGGGGCCAGGGCCAGGGCCATTTGAACCCTCTTTATCTTCGTTCATGAATGATATGATAATTGTTAATGGAAAAATTTATCAAATACAAAATATTGTTTTTTTATTAAAAATGAATTTCATACTATTATTCAAAAAAATTACTAATTTAATTGTTAATTTTTTAAAAAAAAAATTAAAATTCTGTGAAAAAATAAATAAATAAGATGTCAATTTTTTATAGGGAAGCGCATGTTAGCCATCTCTATAATTCTGCTATATATATATATATATATATGTATTATTACTATTTTTTTTAATTAACTACAATAAAGCAGAGGTATCAATAATAATAAATTAGGAGAGAATCTAAATCTAATACTAACCCCAAAATTAGTGCCCTAAATGAGATAAAACGTAAACTATCCTCCAACGAAAACCTTAAACTTCACCTCTATAGTTCCCAAATCAACGGTCCAAAAATACCCGCCAAGGTGCCTTTAACCGCAAACCTGCAATCGACTTCCTAAAACCTGTTTAGTGTGCCGTTTGAGGTTCAAACTTTTGGTCCCTAACCTTAACCGCCGTTTGCAAGAAAGGGTTTAATTAAGGCCTCAATAAAAGCATTATAACGGCACTTAACGGAGACGGTCGGTGCTAATATATTCGTTACATATAAAATCCTAAATGTATTATGGTCTCTCTCTCTGTTTCAACGGGCGAGGATTTTTCGAAGCAAAAGCACTTTTTCCACTGAGAGACGTTTCGTTTTTTTCTTTGGGTTAATAGATTCAGTTTCTGTTTCTCTCCCTGTGTTTCGATGAGCTTCACTTTGATTCCCGCCACTTCTCTACAAGCAGAGGTCAGCTCCTTCTTCACTTTTGTAGAGTTGTTTAGTTTTGCTTCTCCGAAAGTTGCTATCTTTTTGGTATTCTTGTTTTAATTTTTTTACTGTTTCTGATCGTGTAATCCATATTGCTTGACCATCACACTGGTCTGATTTGGGAAAATATTTGTTTTTATATTGAAAACCCTAGAATTTTATGCTATTTTCTTGTTTTTGTTGTATCTTTTTTTTTTTTTTTATCTAATTTCTGATTTTATGAGATCTGGGTTCGATTGGTATTTGTATTTGGTGGGTGGGATTGATGTTTATCGGTATAGAGTTGGGGTTTTTTAGGGTTCTTATTTTTGGGTAGATTAAGATCAGTCATGATTCAAGGTTATATTTTTTCGGGTTATTTTGCATGTTTTGAGTAGTACTTATTCGTCTGGAATTGTGGTTTTAGGGATGTTGTTAGAAGGAGATGAGTGAGGTGAAGATAGAGGAGTGCTGCCTTGAAAATAAGCAATTAACAGCAGCTTCCAGCTCATCTCTATCTGAAGGCAGTGGAAGTGCTATTCTCAAGTCACCGGGAGTATCTAGTCCAGCCACAGCTTCACCAACCCACAGGTTAACATTCTTCTCTTTTTTTTTTTCCAATTATTTTGTTGCTTGCTGTGATTGGAAATCTCTGTTTGCTTGCTTTGGATTTTGGTCCTGTGTTTCAGCACATTATCGAATATGCACTGCATAACAGTTTTTCTGATTGATGAGTTGGGAATTTGAGTTTGCAGGAGAACCACTGGGCCAATAAGGCGACCAAAAGGTGGCTGGACTCCAGTGGAGGTTTGTTACTTAGACTTATTTCACTGGCCTATGTTTCATAGGATAGTTAGAACTTTCTGTTTAATTGGCTTCTGGAAGGTTGAGTCCGTGTTGGCTTTTTATCTAATCTGATTTCTGAAACTGCCTGATGCACTGTTAAAATATTAACTATTTATGTACTTTGAATTGAAAATGGAGGAGTATTATAATATGTATTAGTTAAACATGCTTTTATGTGGCTAAATAAGATCTGTTAGTTTTTGCCCAAATGCCCATCTGCGTCATGTTAGTTATATGGCTTTAATCTTAAATATTATGTTTCTAACATATTTGTTAATATTTTACAGGATGAGACATTAAGAAATGCTGTTGCTGCTTTCAAGGGGAAAAGTTGGAAGAAAATAGGTTTATTTCTGTTCTCAGATGTCTCATTGTTACAATTGCATGTGCTGCTTAGATACAAGTTTTAAATACTTTTCTTCTATTAGATATCACTATGTAAATTTAATGCTGTAATGAATAAAAGTGATCCAGTTCAGACAATGTGTTCAGTGACTATCTATTTGAAATACACCAAAGAAAATCAAGAAACTAGCTCGGCAAACCTAATTCACAAAATTTTTGGAGCCTAAGATAGTTTACAACCTTACGTCCATCCAATATGTCTCACAAGTAGAGGAAGGCACACCTCTAATTGCAATAATGTGGAAAATATTTTGTAGAGGATGCTAGCTTCTCTCCACCTAATGTTAATAAGGATAACCTCAAGCAACTTCAATTCCTACAGTTAGTGATGTTGCTACTATGCAGCTGAATTTGGTGGAATATCCTGTTGGAAAATACCTATGGAGCAGTGATTCCTCATTAATGCTGAATTACGAAAATAGTTTTGTAGCATATGATGCTTGATAGTTAGTATTATTATTGTAAAATTTAGTATGCTTGTTGCTATTTTCTTTGTTGGGTCAGGTTTTAAATCTGAATGTGCATGTATAATGCAGCTGAGTTTTTCCCGGATAGATCAGAAGTGCAATGTTTGCATCGATGGCAGAAGGTTCTTAATCCTGATCTTGTTAAAGGACCTTGGACCCAAGAGGTTGGCACCTTGCCTGAGTTTTCTGATTCTATCTCTTCTTACCAGTCTATCTCTTCTTACCAGGCTATAAATTGAACATTGTATGATTCTGTGACAAGACTGTAATTCAAGCAATGATTTTTTAACAATTTTTTTCTGTAGGAGGATGATAAAATTACTGAACTGGTTGCAAAATATGGACCCACAAAATGGTCTGTCATTGCAAAATCTTTGCCTGGTCGGATAGGGAAACAATGCCGAGAAAGGTAACCTTTACAATTGGAGATGAGTAATGATTTTTTCTTTTAACATCTTTGATATAATTATTGATGCTTTCCATTTTATTGTCCTCTTCCATGGTAAGGGAAATATGGCACTATAACTCTTGAAAGTTATGTAGCTTATCTTATAAATCATTACTTGCATAGTATAATTATTTTACTGGAACAGCTATCTTTATCAGTGCATGCTGAAAACTTTCTAAGTGTTTTAGGCATTTTTGACATTTCATCTGAAAACAAAGCATCTGAAAACAAACCGTTTAGTTATATAATAGTGTACTTATGAAAGCATTGTTTCAAACATTTCTAGGTGGCACAATCATTTGAATCCGGAAATAAAAAAGGATGCTTGGACATTAGAGGAGGAAATGGCACTTATGAACGCTCACCGAATACATGGGAACAAATGGGCTGAAATAGCTAAGGTTTTACCTGGAAGGTATCAAGTCTTGCTTAATTTATTAATATTTTGAATTAACATCATTATTTTTACCCAGAAATTCAGTTTCTGAATTCAAGAACAAATTCTGTTGTTTGATATTCACTTTTGAGCTGGAAGAATTTGGTTAAATTATTGTATAATTTTTCATAGAATGGATTATGGATACCTGAACAGTACTGGAATTGTTGTGCAAAAACAAATGGTAAAATCACTTCGTCTCACATGTACATTATGTGTTCTATTGCATAGGTATATGTCTAAGATTCTATGCATGACATTCTAGTATCTCCTGCAATGATAAAATTCTTTTTCAATATCATGCATATTGCCAATTAAATTTGAATTAAACCATAATTAGGAATATTCACTTAGTTCTTTGATCTCATATTGTGTGGATGATGGACTTTGAATGGGAATGAAATCTTTCCATTTTGTTGTCAATGGTATCTTATGGTTGTAGCAGTCCATCAATTGGGATGGAGTGATTGCGATTTAACTGAAGCTATTACATAAGCAGAAATTGTTTCGACAATGACCACTGCGCAGTCTATTATTTTTGTGGTCTGTTTGGACCTGTTAAGAAGAACACAGCTATATAGAATGCTCTGGATTGTAAGTTTTTGTTCTTGCTTTTTAGCATAGAAATGGTCTTTGGGCTTAATGATCACCTAATGCACAGAACCTTGCTGTGCTTTCAAGTTTCATTTTGTTACACCAGATGAAGGGAGCAGGCCCATTGAAATTTAATTACAAGTTTTAAGATCAAGCTCAATCCTGAATTTGACTCAAACTTTTTTTATGCAGGACTCATAATTCTATAAAGAATCACTGGAATAGTTCTTTGAAGAAAAAATTAGATTTCTATTTGGCTACAGGGGAACTTCCTCCAGTTGTGAGAAGTGATATTGTTTTTTCTTCACAGAAACTTCCTTCAGTTGCAAAGAATGGTATCCAAAATGGAAGTAGAGATATTAGTAGACCTGCTTGCACCAAAACAATCAAAGAATCAGACTCAACTGCTCAAACATCGTCAGGAACCACTGACGTATGTAATCTAGAAGAAGATGGCAGGGATCAGTTGGAGTCATCAGCTCAGGTGCGAGATGTGGCTACTTTGTCAAGTATTCATCCAAATGTGTCTGCTGATTCTGAAGGCGTGGACTGTAAACCACAATCCATTATTGCAGACTGTAGCTGCTGTGAATCAGAGTCACCGCAGAAATGTGATAATTGTGGGCTCAACCAAGAGATTTCTGAAGAAAAAGTGATTGGGTCTCAATTTCAGTTTGAAATGTCAACTTATGGTTCGTTGTATTATGAGCCACCACTATTGGAAACTTCAATATATTTGGATCATTTAGCTATGCATCATGCGCAGTCTGAGTGTAGTTCTAGCCCAACTTCTTCTCCTATTAGTTTCTTCACTCCACCTTGCATGAAGAGTAGTGGTTTAGGTGCACAAAGCCCTGAGTCCATATTGAGAATTGCTGCTCAGAGTTTCCCTAATACTCCATCCATATTTCGAAAGAGAAAGATGGGAATTCAAGGACACCAACTTCCTCATAAAATTAAGAAAGTATGTCAGGAATCTGTGTCTGAGGATCCTCGAAGGACTGAGAATAATTCTGAAATGATCAACTCTCAAGATGGAAGTTTGTATGAAAGTCCTCATCCTGATAATAACACCACTGGGACTAAGAGTAAGGCTTTTAATGCATCTCCTCCATACAGGTTGAAATCTAAAAGAACTGTTTTCAAGTCTGTAGAGAGACAGCTTGAGTTTACAGTGGACAAGGACAGATATGATAGTACCAAACCTGTGGGGTTAGCTGTTAATGGGAGATCTCTTGTAAATGAAGATTGTTCTCGTGTAACAAAGATGGGGGTGACCTAAAGCATAACCTGTAAGTACAATTTTGCCAACTGTCAAGTTTTCTTTTGTTTGTTTGTGTTTTCCTTTCTTTTTTTGGTCCTTTTCCATATTTTATGTACTGAATCTTTGTTGAAAGGGAAATGGCTGCAAGGGCAGAATCAAATTTATTTGAGTAGGGGAGATTACCCCCGAATTTGCAAAATCTATGGCGGTATCCTTTAATTAGACTGTATTTTCTTCTCTCCTTGTTCGATTCCCCCATAAATAGTTACACTAAACTTTAATTGACCTTAAATTATCCTTATAGTAGCCTACACATGTTGCAATTGTTTTAATTGGATGGAAGCATTGCTGCCAAATATCTTTTCTTCTATATACATTGATAGTTTGGTGCAGTTTTTGAAAGAACACTAAACAATGAAGTGGAACGTAAAGTTTGGAAAACAAAAAAACCATAATATGTTTGTTTTAAATTTTAATAAGGGACCCACGAAAATTGCCTTGCCCTTTCCCAAACCCACTGAATGTTGAACTATCACTACCCACGTCAATCCCGTTAAGAATTATTTCTCTATTACTGGAACCCATCTCAAATCTTACTAGAACTGCCCATGTTATTACCTGTACCCTATAATTATCTATTGAACATTATCTTTTTTACCTTTAAATATAAACAAAAATATATAAAATGGATAGGGTACTAACCTAAACACTCATAACTAGATAAAACTTCAAATTAAATCCATTTATATTTTCTTACTATATAACATATATGATACAACAAACAATTTCTTAAATTATAATTGTATCATAAAAAAATAAATTAATTTAATCAGGTTCACGAAGCGATACCCATATGCTTGAATTCATACTCTAATGGAGCTAGAATGGATAGTAAATTTACTGCATATACCCATCCCAAACCTATTTATCACTCCCTAAACCTTATATCATATTCATATCATTATCACGTCCCAATGTTCTGATTGGAAAGTGTTGAAATATATGGCTTAGAAGTGGTAAATTTTTGCATTGTTTGAAGCAATATTGAAACTATGGTGATGAAACCAGCTTTAAGTGGTATGGAAATTTCATGAACAATTCAGTATGTATAATGCCTAATCTCTCTCTTACATTATCATCTCTTGATTTCATAGCGAGACAGTTGAATCTGAAAGAAAGCAATGCACCTGGTTTTTGTTATAGGATAATTTTTCCTATTCCTGTTTACATTTTGTATCAACTTTGCAAGTTATGATGCTGCTAGAAAACTGAAATAAGTAATTTTCTCTCTTGTTGGTAACATAAAGAAGGCAGTCACCAGCATTTTCGTATATACCTATATACCTATCATGCATATTAAATGTTATATTTAATCTCATATGGGTATTATAATGTAAAATGATACAGGTATACCTATTTCAATAATGACTTCTCGATAATTTCTATACATTCTTTAGAAGTGGTCTAGCTGATCACCTCAATGTGCGTTTTTATCGTAACCCAACTGCTATTCTGAGACTTTTAAGTTAAACAAACAGGTAATGCTTTTTTTCTGAAAACAAATATCATATTTCCTAAACATGCTGTCATCAGAATGAAAAACAGTTGTGGCCTACAGAAACCTATTCAGAATGTGGAAATATTTACCAGTGTGAACTTGCATTCATTTGTTGTTGCAAGGGTTCTACATCCTCCCACATCCCTCCATCCCACTTCTTTGAATTTGTTTATGTTTCTTATTGAATTCTGGTGAAATGAGAACGAGGAAACATATTTTCTGATGTCTTTGTTTATTAGATTTCAGGGATGCAGAATGGACACTCTCTCAATGTTGGCTGATAATTCGTACTTTTTGTAACGGGATTCCAATATCATGGGGCTGTTTCAACAGCTAAGAATTCCAATCATGTGCTCTTTCAATACATTTCTGCAACAGCCAAACCAATATATGCTCTTGCAGACACGTGCTGTCCTTGTTTTTGCATACATGGGGACCTTTTTGTCAGTTACCATTGTCAGCAAAAGCCTCTGGCGGTGGCGTTCTGGTATGTGTAGAATAAGAGATGATTGGTCCCAGTTGGTGGGTAAATATTAATTGTTACTGCTTTGTACAGACAACCCACAATTTTTAAGAGAAGAAACGAGACTCCCAACAGTGGCCTCTTCGAATAAGCATGGTTTTCTTTTCATAATGGCATTTTAACTGCTGCCAACTGATTCTTGAAATATTTGATAGCCATCATTAAGAAGCTTCAGATTTTTCTTTAGTTTAATCTGATTATAGACTATAGGACAACACCACTGGAAAGTGGTGAGCTTCTGCCTGCACCATCAAAGAAAACAGTGGTTGAGCTTCTGTATACGTCCTATTGATTGGAAAAGGGGAATTCAGGCATGAATATCATGAAATAGGAAGTGCTGCACATTTTGATCTTGCCAGGTTTTAGTCAAGGAGGCTACTGGACTTTAGCTGAATTTCTTTATATTATGACAATTTCTTTGATAAAAGATATATAGTATGATGTTAGATATAATATATTCAACATAATATCGTATAATAACTTTTTTTTTTTTTGTAAGAAATACATATAATAACTTAATTTATACTCTGTTAAGTTCTTATTAGCTTTGATAACCAAGTTTAATGGTGTTTAATCTGAGTTGTTATACCATTGGCCTGAGTCATATAGCTGCATGGGCCAAAAATTTATTCGCATGTGCAGTATATTTATTATTAAATAAATGTAGATTTATTAAACAATTGTTATATAATTATAGATTTATTATTTAATAACTGTAGTTTTATTATTTAAAAATTGTAAATTTATTATTTAACAATTAAATTTCATCTGAATTTTCACAAAATCATATTACTAACTGAAAATATATTCATCTATTTGTAATGTACATAAAAAAAAATTATAGAAAAACAAAATAAAAAAAAATCCATTAACAGAAGAAAAGAATGGTAACTCCATTAAATTAAAGTTAAATTAAAGAAAAAATACATGCATGCAAAGACACTGACTTCATACATCATGTAATAAATTTTCTTGATCTTTCAAGTTGGCTTTTGAATGTTGATAGTTAATAAATTTTACTGCTTACCAACCGCCATACAAAATTTTGAATTGGATTAAATCATCTTTGACAACTTTTTCCAGGCAATTCAGTTCCATTCTTACCCTGATTTTTGCCTGCAGCCAATCAGGCAATTATCTTTTCTTTTTTCTTATATATAAATGCAAGATAAACTGTAGCCGCTCGGCAAACGCATATTCAATAGTAAATGGCATTAATATATCGAAATAATACCCAATTTCTAAAAAACTAAAATATTAAAATCATGTATATCATTTTTTAACTCCAATTCAACCTTCACCTTTTTCTCTCCAATCTTAAATCAATTTTACCCAACGCAACCAGCCATGAAGATGATCTGTTGTTACTCTCAAGGTACTGATGCGAGCTAGTTCATAAGCTATTAAATGAGGGAGATATATTGTAATTTTGGATATGGGAAATCTCAGCTTATAATGCGATCGATCTCAGCTTATAGCTGTACAGTTAGAGCAGCATTGTCACCATAAATGAAGAACACCGGTATCTGGCAAACTTGATTGCAGATTGCAGATGTGTCCGTGTGGTTTTCCAGTGCAACAAAAATTCTATAGATGGAACGCCAGAGGCAAGGAAAGCCTTTCTAAGAAGACAATCCAAACTGCCAGCCAAAATTCAACCATATAAAAATATGAGGGCTGCCGTCCGAAAGACACTTAGAGCATCCCCAGCAATGTTCTCTATTTCACTCTCAATTATATTATAAAAAATTCACTCCCTATTTTAGTTTGTTTTAAAAAAATGAAAAGAGAAAGTAAGACAAAAAAGAAGGAAAAAAAGAAAAAAACAAATGAGATGAGAGAAATAATAAAATATTACTTAGAACTCTTAAATCTGAAGAGAAAAAATACAAATTTTAAGAAGCAAGGATAAGTAAGAAGGAAAATAGAAAGTCTATTGGAAAATATAAAACTCCCTAAATACGGATAAAAAGAGAAAGTATTCATGAAATACGATACCAGTAAACTACACTGAATTAACTGCTCATCCAACTTAAGCACATAAACCTCAGTCCGAGATCCCCAGCTGCTTTAGGCAACTTTCACAGTTTCGGTATCTGCAGTAACTTTTTCAATTCTGATCTGATTAAAAAGGCACAAGAACCCATGATAAATGCTTTGCAATCCAGGTACTAATAAGGAGAATGCTGCTCAAAATGACCCACCCCACAACAACCTCGAGAAAAGTCTTCCGAGCTAGACCAAAAACAAAGATCCAATAGTAGTTCGTCCAAGAACTTTAGAACTTCGATCAAGGCCATGAGAAGCAACCTGAGAAGCACATTTGCTAACAAATTAATACTCGTACAACAAATAAAAATAAGACATGCTCAACCACAGTATTTAAATGGTTCCCTAGGCAAGCTATGATATTCCAATATGTTATTAAGGCCTATTTTTGTGGCTTTTTTTTAATAGGGGAAAAGAAAACGGCAAGAACCTGAGGGAGAGGGGGGCATGACGCATCAAAAACTATACAGTTGAGGACAAGGTATCTCAATTAGGTCAAGCTATGTCTATTCCAGCAAGTTTATCCTCTATCATAATGACATGTCGAGGATGATGATGAGTGGGTAACGGGAAAGGGTAGATTAAAAAATGTCAAACATTTTCTCACCATATATGTTAAAGCAGCATAACGCTCCTCATTCAGGTACAATGGTTTTCCTCTGTGCATATCAATATCCTGCAAAAATAATATATCATGACTAGAGCATTAAAGCAGCAAATAAGCCGGCAAATAAATGAGAATCCTCAAAAGCACAAACATTCCATTCCTACCAAAAGGCTGTGAAAAATCAAAATATAACTTTTCGTCCACAGGCAATAACATCTTGAGATATTTGAGATCCAGACTGCTACAATTACAATCTCCAGAAATTCAACCATTTGTATGAATTTTACTGCAGTTCAACTTGTCCAATTCATAATGAGATTTAGTGATATCTACAGTAAGACTTATCAACTTTGACTTCACATCAACAATTGCACATTCTAATTTATTTCCCTTCCCGATTTAGCTCTCAAGTCTCAAAACCCAAAAGACAACTACACTCAAAATACAAAAGTGCAACAATTGCAATTCAAAGGGCTGTGAAATTTAGGGAAAGAAAAAATCCCTTGTCACTCTGCTAACCATGTAATCCGCATAGAGATTTAGATATAAATGATATGAAATGAATCATATTTCCCATCTATAGTTAGAGATTTTAATGCACCTAAATTGAACGGAAATTCAGACAACCTAGAGCACAGCAAAACTGGAAGACGCAACATCTCAGAAAACTCGAGAAGATCTAACTAAAATCTCAATATGCTAACCAGTAAAACTAAAGCATAGTTGACAACATAATCTACACAGCATATCAAGTCCTAAAAGCACAATCATCACTAAATATGTTCCGTCAAAATGAGAGCTTCCATAATGTTGAGATATTTGAAATTATGTGTGCATAATTCTATGCTAAAAATATGTGTTTATATTTTTCTTCCTATTTTGTATGTGTTTATATTTTCCTTCCTATGTTGTCATTGGGTTTATGCAGTGAAAGTTGGTCCTGATGGCAAGATAGACCGCTTGAAAGCTCGTTTAGTTGTCAAATGATATACTCAAGTTTTTGGCCTTAATTATGGGGATACTTTCTCTCCAGTTGCCAAAATTGCCTATGTTTGGTTTCTTATTTTTCTTGCCATCATGCACCATTGGAATATTCATCAACTGGACATTAAAAATGCCTTCTTACATGGAGAATTGACAGAAGAATTTATATGAAGCAACCGCCAGGTTTTGTTGCTCAGGGAGAGTCTGGATTAGTCTGTCGACTACAGAAATCTCTTTATAGTTTGAAACAGTTTCCAAGAGCATGGTTTGGACAGTTTAGCATTGTTGTTCAAGACTTTGAGATGCACAGAAGCAAAGTAGATCAATTTGTATTTTATCGTCATATAACTCATGGCAAATGTATTTATCTAGTAGTATATGTGGATGATATTGCTATAACAGGTGATGATCATGAAGAAATTATTCAACTCAAGCAACATCTTTGCAGTCACTTTCAGACTAAAGACTTGGGAAAATTGAAATATTTTTTGGGCATTGAAGTGGCACAATCAAATATAGGTATTGCTATTTCACAGCGAAAATATGTCTTAGATATTTTGGAAGAGACAGGAATGCTGGATTGCAAACCTGTGGAAACTCCTATAGACCCAAATGTTAAACTTGTTCCAGGACAGGGGGAACCACTAAAAGATCCTGGACAATATCAAAGATGGGTAGGAAAACTCAATTATCTCACTATAACTCGCTTAGGTATTTCTTTTGCAATAAGTGTGGTCAGTCAGTTTCTTTAAGCCCCTTGTGATTGTCATTTGAATGCAGTAATACGTAGCTTTCGATATATCAAATGATCTCCAGGACAAGGTCTATTGTATGAAGACAGAGGACATATACAGATTATTAGGTATTCAGATGCTAATTGGGCTGATTCTTCTTTAGACAGACGATCCACTTCAAGATACTGTGTCTTGATTGGAGGAAATATAATATCATGGAAGAGTAAAAAGCAAGATGTTGTAGCAAGATCAAGTGCCGAAGCAGAATATCGAGTCATGACCTTAGTTACTTGTGAACTTGTTTGATTAAAACAGTTACTTCAAGAATTAAGGTATGGGGATTTCGGTCCAATGAAATTAATTTGTAATAATCAAACAGTCTTACATATTGCTTCAAATCCGGTCTTCCATGAAAGAACAAAACACATTGAGATAGATTGTCATTTTGTCAGACAGAAGATCGAATATGGTTGTATTGCCACTAGTTTTGTGAATTCAAATGATCAATTGGTAGACATTCTTACTAAAGCTCTAAGAAGACCCCAGATTGAATATATATGCAACAAGTTAGGAGCATATGATATATACGCTCCAGCTTGAGGGGGAGTGTTGAAATATTTGAAATTATGTGTGCATAATTCTAGGCTAAAAATATGTGTGTATATTTTTCTTCCTATTTTGTATATGATTTTTATTTCTATTTTGTATATGATTTTTATTTTTATTTTGTATCCTCCAATTTAGTATGTATATCCATTAGCTTAGGGGAATAATCAAGTTGAGAATTTCAGTCTTCACCATATTTTCTCTTTTCTTCTTTCTCTAAATTTCTCACATAATAATACAATTCCTCATAGCTCTTAATATTGATCTCTAGATACATAAGCAAAACCACCACCAAGAGAACACACAACTACAGAACTCTAATTATCTCCTCTGCCTATAAAGCCTGTCATCTCAAGCTTACTATAAGAACCCTTTCACTATAAACAGGAAGATTGGGGGAGAAGCATCGAGTAACCAACATTTCGTTACTTGATAAAAATATCCTTTTAGTCGGAATGAAATCAACTTGCTAGATTAACACCAGCAATTTGATTGACACTAGTTGACTGATTAAGCGGCAAGTAAGGTTTGAACATATGACACATATTTAAGAATCAAAAAAAGCCAAACATTTGCCATTCCCCTACTGGAAACAGGATTCACCACATGCAGGCTTCATAACCTCTACTTAACCAAATCAGATTGAACAACCAGGTTTTGTAATCAGTACCAGTTGAAAGATTTATAAAATAATAATAATAATAATAATAATAATAATAATAATAGTAATAATAAATATCAAGAAAAATAACAACACAAATGAATCAACAAAACCTAAATCAGGGTAAAGTAACATTTCCAAATTCCAACACAGTGTGCATACACCTCATTGCGAAACAATATTTTAAATTCAGACAAGTTGGAGTGAAGATTGAGTAAACTATCAGCATGATTATCCAAATCCAAAAGATAATTATAAGAGTGTGGCTTCACACATGAGCATCACATACATCAACGTGCCTTCACACATGGACAATAGCACTTCCAAATTCTCAAAGCTCTCAAGTTCCTCACTTTTCCAGTTTGATAAAAAAAAAACCAAGGAATGACAAGCACCTCCTTCATTCTAGCTCCATAAAACTAGTCCCCAGTCAGAAGTTAATCCCATGAATGGGCAATATGCACCAAATATCACTGAATTCTCACTCATCATAAAAGATATGCGATTCACCCAAGGAAGTGAGGAACTATGTACAGAGAGAGAAGGCAAACACTCCAATATCTGAAGCTACGCATCTAGGTTTAATCTAGTGCAGCATAAAATATATCCTGTTCCACACTTGTAACCAAAAAAAAAAAAAAAAAGATTTTTTACTACCCAACATAGCAATGATGGTTTAAAGAAACCAGCTAAAACAATTGAAAAGCATAGATGACTTAATATTGTAACAAAGATCACCAAAGCAGAAAAATCTATATACCTCTTCACCAAATGCATCTAGGTAGGGAGATGGCCAACGAGCTTGACGCGCAGATCTTTGCAGCAAAATTGTAGTTCTCTAAAAATGACATATTATCAGTTATCGCTTCTCAGAATTATGTCAAGCACTATATATCAATAAATGCACCAAGTACACAATATGACACTAATTAGACCTTCCCAGAAGTGGAGACGTACCATGATCAACAAAAATACACCTGTACCAGCACCGCAGGTCAATGCATGAGCTTGGCACATATTTTCCCTTCGACAAGCAACAAAATTTTGTCAAATTAAATGCACAATAACATTGTCTTCTAAAAATAGAATTCCAAAACACTTGTTTATGCATGTAATGTACATATAAGCTTAACCACATATTTAAATATGGAAGACACAAACCTGCAGCATATTTTCCCGTTTGCAGAGCATAATTTACCACAAAAAAGGCACAGGACAGGCTCATCAATAACATTCTTGCAATCAGCACAACGTTGTTTTATGTACCTGAATCAACAATGCATTATCTGAATTAACTACGACTTGCATGATGAAGGCCTAAAAATACTATGACTTGCATGTTGAAGGACTTAAAATGTCTGCAAAAATAACTTTGACTACACACCTCTCCAGTAACTCCTGGTATACATGAGGGAGCTGCATCAATTTGAATGGAACTGCAGGCATGGAATGCAAAACGTGCTGAAATTTATAAACTTTGAATTCTTTGTGGAAGTGCCATAGCCATCTCATAACTAAAGATCGTACGACTTGATCCTTGAGAACAACATCCAATGGTGGAATCTTAAAAATCTTTTCGAGCTTCTGAACTTCATTGAGCTCGACTTTATCAGCATCTATATAGATCATTGTGTCATCAATGGCATTCGATGCTATATCAAGCACATTATCCTTATTACAGAATGGTTCTGATACTGAAGTGCTTAATAACTTCCAGAGTAATGCACATCTCCTCAGATAAGGGAAGCTCAATCTACGAATGACATCCATAGTATCCGTAGTATCAGAATGACAACCACTATAATTTGAAACAAAGTATTGCTGGATCCATCCAAATTCTCCCAAAACTTTGGAGATATCACTTATAAGGGAGTCATCCAAACCTGATTCCTTAGTATTGTGCTGATGCAGTCTACAGTATGTAAGTATACCCTGCATTTCAAGGTATCCGATTTAGAAAAGTAGAACATAAAATTATAAAACTGCAAATGAGGTGCAAGTATCATACCTGAGCTACAGATACTATATAGAAGATATGCACAAGGGATAACAAAGATTCCTCGCATGATAAAAATGGATGTGGAAGACAAAAGAGAACCCACATCAATGATGAAAAAGCATCATGAGCAAGGATGGGATCAGCTGCCAGGTTCCAGAATTGCAAGTCGGGGTATGGCACTTCCTTCTCAAAATGCTTCAAGATGGATGATATATCACCTGCACAGTAAGGTTAACACCAATGTTAAATGCCATTACTTTTATGTGTTTCATCGTTCTAGAACATGTAATAATCTCAAAACTATTATGTTGCTTCTGTTAGAAGGACGAAAGATTATAAATAAATAAAAAAATACTCTAGGGGCCCTCACCTATAAGTTTGAGCTTTTAGGTTGAGTGGCTCTTTGACATGGTATCAAAGCCAATCAAACCAAAAGGTCCAGAATTTGAATCATGGCCAATCCCATCTTATTCAGTAAAATTTCAGCATGAGGTGGATCTATGTTTGCCCACACTTCAAGGCCATAGGCAATCATGTGCGGGGGTGTACTAGAAATATAAGATTATTCTAGGGGCCCTCATCCACCAGCTTAAGTTTTTAGGTTGAGTGGCTTTTAACAGCTTTGAAATCTCAAAAGTTCACATAACTCATATTCCATAACTCCTAAATCCATTACCAAATAAAATACTGAAAAAGAAAGGAAAAAAAACTTATATCAATCTGAAAATTATAATAAAATGATCACTCTGCAAAAAAAACAAGGGAAGTTATCAAGAAACTTCTAGTTCCAACTGTATACTTACACGTAAGAGTGACAAAATAACAACTCACCTCCATGTTTGCTACTAGCATGTTCCAATGAAACTCCTGAACAAATAGACTCTGCAAAAAGCTGAATGCCCCTAAATCTTTGAAGCACATAAAGAGAATTCTTACTTCTCAGACTCTGCACAATCTTTAGCAACAGTGATAGTATAAATCCACTGGAAGAGTTAAGTTCCTTATACAATGTATTAAGACCATAGGTCGGAGTCATTTGTTTCCCGTCACAACGTGCAGCAATCTCCGTAGATACAAGCGAATATTTTAGTGTGTCCCACATAATCATGCAATAATTTACCCCAGCAGATCTCAAAAGCTTATCCTGTCTGTTTGGAATATACATTTTAAAGAGTACACAATACAGTGAATCAAGATTATCCTCCATATTTTCATTTCTCTGCAGGGGAAAAGTTTTCCATATATCTCCCTTTTCAACCAAGTTGGCAACTGATTTCAATAGCAACAAGGCTTGTCGCAGCAAAAGCAAATTGCATTCCTCACTTGATGAGGGCAAATGTCCTACATCATATGTTGAACTAACATTTGAAATCAAAGGCTCTTTCCAAACCCTCTGGAAATCCCCAGGCAATGAAGGCAAGACAGAATTGGCCAGTCGGCGGCATACAGGACAGAGAAATTCACCCTGAAATGAGAAAAAAAGGTTTATAGCAAAAAATTATGCAACAATACTACATCCATTATGCAGAAAATTAACCGCCAAGAGTAATGGTGATAGTAACCTGATCAGGATCAACAATATGCCCTCCTTCAAAAACAATTCTTCTGACATATCTGTGTAAAAAGCATAAAAACATGTTTTGAACTCTCTAATACCGAATGCATCCACATCTAATAAGTTTATTGACATCACTATATCAGTGACAATTGTTTAAGAATAATAAAATAGTAGGCACAAAGCAACCCAGAGAAACACTTGAAAGTTCTAGAGTCTTTCCCTTAATAATTGTCTACTCAGATAGTTAAAATATGCTTCAAGGCAATTGAACTGACTTGGTCAAACAGCTGACCAGGTCACTAAAAGAACACTAATATTACAAATACTGGATTCAGGAAAGGAAAATAGCAACACTACTCAGGAGTCAAACTTGATATGAAGTGGTAGGTGACAGTTCTAACAAGCCACTTGGATAATTGCTAGTAATTTCTCATTACATTTAATATTTAAGAGCACAAGATAAATTCTTAAAAATTTTCATCAATACTAAGATAAATTATTTAAATACCTAAACATCTTACCAAAAAATATTTTCATTCATTTTATTAAATATTGTCAATATCTAAACAGAAATATATTTACCTTAAATTCCATAACATCCCTGGTAAAAAAATTCTGGCCCTTGACTCTTTGCCTTACCTTGTTTAACAGCTAGACCAGTTTTATTAAAATTGAAAAACACTAATACCAAATGGAACAAACCTTTCCTTCAATGATGATAAATATCGATCAAGACACCCCTGATGAACCGCATGTCCACAGGAAGATAGATAAACACCATCACAATCAGCTGGCCCAAATCTATCATATGCAACCTGTGAAGTAGATTCTGTTCTAGCAGTATCATCAGCAGCATTTTCAGAAGATGATGGATGCTCCGTCATTTCTCTTGAAAAGGCAGCTATATATTTTCCAAGCAATACAGAATCAGCACTACTGCAGCATTTTATACCGCCTTCAGCTGCTGAAAGCTCTGCTTTATTGACTCCGGAACTGGAATCTTTACTATCATTCATTACTTTCCGAGATGTTATGTACATATCTTGTTCCAATACCTCAAAGCTAGAAGCAGTACTATCATTCGCATTCTTCAATAGACTCGACACTTGAGTGTTCCTCAGTGATGGAAACTTAGCTTTGATAAATCCTATAAGATTACTTATTTCCCCAGGTTGAGCATAATCAGAAAATTCATTAACTGCATTTTGAACCAACTGTGCTAACTGATTAGATGAAATTGCTCCTGAACTGCTTGAAGAGTTTATTCCAGCTTGATCAGTCACCTTATTTGTTCTAATAGAGACCCATTCCTTCTCAGATCGATGAACTAGATCCCAACACGGCGGACCTCTCTCAATCAAGCTCAGAAGCCTTGATTTCTTGGATAAAAAACACGCCAGAAAAATCATCCAAAAACGCGCAAGAGAAATTAGTCATATTTGTGATATACAATGATAAGAATCATTCTATATATATGTTGCAAGTTACAAAACCATCAACAATCCAAAAATTTCGCAAATGAAGTCAATGACTCCGCATGACAGCAGATACTCAAGCACTTGCTTACCTGAAGAAAAATCAAGAAGGACACGGGATTTTTGGATTTAGGATCATGGCAAAGAGAACAAACATCTTTTGCAGACTCTCCTAAATCCTGCTCATTATCAGTGTTGCTTTCTTCCAGTCCAGGTTCTGAATCATCATCACCAGTGGAATTAAGGCTCGACAAAAACTTGGACTGCTCAGCTTTCATTTTTGCCTGCACCAAATGACCAGGTAAGCTCAATAATTTAGGTGTTAAATATTATGGCCACCTTTGAGTCAACAAATGTCTTTAATCCTTTAAGAAATAACTCACTGAGTTCAGCATAGGACGGGAGTAAGATGCAATTCCTATGCAAGAATACAAGCCAACAACCAAATAAACACACACACACACACACAACTTTCTATATTCGAGAGTGAGCTTTGCATCTTTCACTATTTAAGAAAAAAGGAAAAACTCTAAATGATATTTATTAATAAAATGTATAATAAAATCTTACCAATATAGCAGCCTGTCTCTCTCGAGCTTGGGCCTTACGTTTCTTATTGTCAGAAGCTGATCCCACAGAGTGCACATCACTACTGGGAATTGATTGCAATAGATGAATAACCACTTCAGGTGCAAGTTCTTGCAATTTGGCCACACATCCTGTATCTAACTCTGCAAATTGCTTCAATAACCTTTCAATCAAGGAAGAAATATTACAACTGTCTGCTTCCACAAAGTTGTACAAATTCTCTCTCTTGCGCATCCTCATCAACGAAACAAGAAGTGACAGCAAGCTCTGTCCATCAGCCCCATAATTAAAGCCCTCATGAATCTCTTCACAAGCAAATACAAGAATGGGAATGGAATCACCATTGAAAGACAAGTCCTTAGTTTCCCTTTGACAGATGTCTAAACCAAGAGATAGCAGGTGCAATGCCATTACAAGAACACCATCAGGAGCACGTGTTTCAGTCAATTTGTCAGAGAAAACAGCAAAAAATAATACAGCACGGATTATTTTTAGGACCATTTCACAAGTAGCGATTCTAGCTACTCCCTTGAGAGGAGGATAAATTTTTGTCCACCGAGGCAGCTG
This sequence comes from Balakata baccata, assembly GCA_949630135.1. Taxonomy (NCBI): domain Eukaryota; kingdom Viridiplantae; phylum Streptophyta; class Magnoliopsida; order Malpighiales; family Euphorbiaceae; genus Balakata; species Balakata baccata. The sequence goes on along the minus strand of CATIWF010003349.1, from coordinate 86,730 downwards.
AGTAGTCATAGCTGAGACGCCACAATAGCGCATGTATCTTTCCTCTGCAACTTGCAAATCCCTTGAGTTCCAACGTGGGTGGTAAATATCCAGCTCTTTCCAGTACATCCAACGCATAGAATACATTCCCTAAGGTGCAGAGATGTTCAAAAATAATTGGTTCAAATTAACATCAACTAATAAACCCTCTTAAATAGTGCAGGCTACAAAACCAACCTGGTTGAAGCCAGATGGACTAGAATATACAGCAACAGAATCCAAAATTTCCTGAAGCTGCTCATACTTTGAGAGATCAGAAGCCAAGGATTTCACCAACTGGCTATGAGTAGCATCTCCAATGGCTAACTTATGAACCAACTCCCTTTTTATATTTTCAGCAGGACTTAACCCAGAAAATCGCCTCTCTTGGACTATTTGAATAATAAGCATGAGCATTTCCTGCATCAGAATTGATTCGTACCTGAAGAGACAATATGTCATAACTTCAATACTATACGATTCAAGAATATAAAATCAAATTCAGAACTTCCTCAATCAGACACCCATGAAATGAATTGAAATAGGCTATGACGAAACAACTTTTTGATTAAGGAAGAAACAAAAAATATGAAAGGCAAATACATAGTGCACATATATCTGAAAAATTGCCATAAGATGAATAGAGTACAATATTCTCATCAAGATTTAATAATATAAACTTGAAGGGGAAAAAAAACAAAAGAAAACCTATTTATACTGGACAAACTGTTTAAAGGAAAGAGAGAGAGAGAAAGAGACTTCGAAAAATGACCAATTATGGTTTTCAACAGAGGTTTGTAGACCCAACTTGAACAATAACAAAGAAGTATGAATGCTAAATTTCTAGAACCTAACAATCAGAGCAAAAAAGAGGGGAAAAAAAAAAATTTATGGACCCAATGACCCTGTAACCCAAACCCCATTCCCCCACCCCTGTCACTCCTCCCTCTCTCATGAATTGTCAAAAACTTGGAAACACAGAATAAGGAATAAAACTGAAGAAACATGACAAGGACGTTCATGCATGTGTGTGTGTGTATTAAAGTTTAAGAGAAAACTTATATACTCGCTGCATCTTGCAAGGTTCAGAGCAATGTAGTCTGATAGCCCAAAGCGTTCTACAATTCTTTTGACATAGAGATCAGCAGGAGCCAATGCAGCACAACACTGAAGAAGAAAAAGATCCAGTTCTAAACCCTGTTCAGACCTGCAAAGATAAATGCATCAGAAATGCATTAAGGACTAAAATTTGTCTGACTGCATAATCTTCCCAAGAAACACAAAGAAGAAGGTAACTGTATAAATCAAGAGAATTTTCCCTGAAATAAATAAATAAAGCGAAGCTTAAACCCACCACCGTACTGAACGGTACCACTCTGAAGACAAAATGGCAGCATCACCATTCTTCCTCCACATTCCAGCATGAACCTCAGCACAAAACACCCTATTACGTAAAGGATGCTCCATGACAAATGCTGAAAATCCATAAGGGTGACAGCCAACAAGCACACGTCCAAAGAAATCATCACATAATGAAGCTGATGAAGTAAAAGTCTTACTACCAGCTTTGCTGATCACCTCAGATTCACCATAACACCTTCTTAATGCTCTTTGTAAAAGCAAGGAAAGCAATTGATGTAAGGGAATATGGACAGATATGTCCTGTGAACTAAAATCATAAGACATACTTGCCCAATTAGACGAACTTAAATTTTGAAAGGCATCTAATTCTGTGGAACTGTCTCCCTCCATCATACTCTCTTCACAACTGACAGTATCAATCTCATCAGAAACAATTGATTTGCAATCGTGCCCTACACTGTCAGCTTTCTCAATGTCCATACTAGTATGGAAACCAGAATATGTATGTGGAGAACACACTCTACTATGATCTTTGTTTGAACTAGAAAATCCACCAAAAATGTATTTGCCTTTCCTAATCTTCGAAAAGGTATTCTTCAATGCTAAGAAGTTACTACTGAAAGAGCTGCTATCATGTATTGATGATGAAGCCCCACATGAATCAGCATCTATCCAGTTATCAATGGCCCTCAAGCACTCATAAATTAGACATGTAACTGATGAAGGAATTGACAAATGAAAGAATGAATCTGATTTAACTTCAGCAATCTGCATCGCAGAAACACCTGCAGCACTTCTTCCTGATACACCACAAACTGAGCTTTCCCAAGATAGTTGTCCTACTTTTGCATGCCTAGTGCTATCTTCCTCTTCCATATCTTGTTTATTCATATCACTAAAAATATCACCGTATATCTCTTCACCAATAGAGAATGCTCCATCCACCAAAAGAGAATGAATATTGGCAACCATATGATCCAAAACAAAAAGTAAATTTATATTTTCATTCTCTTCTTCAATGTGGATGCCAATTTCTCTCTTCAAAGGACCCATTCCTTGCAAAAAAGAGAGAAGTCTCATCCAAGTTCTCAAGACATCTCTTTGAAAACGAGTTATATATTTGGGCACAATGCTATGACTCATGACAAATCGAATATCTTCAACTACACGAACAGTTGTCTCATACAACCTATCACCCCACTTTGAAACCTGTAAAGAGACACTAATTAACAAACTTTTTAATAAAAAAACAGGAAAACAAAATAATATGGGCAATCTAAGAGTACAGCATCTGTTATCTATAAGTAACCAGCCCAACAAACCATCAGTTCCCCATAAATATCATTAAAATACACATGCATAACAAGAAATGAACTTTAAAATCAGACAAGGATATCAGAAAACCTGGTTGTTTCTTCAATTTCAACTAAATTTTACTAAAAATCAACTATCTTCAATGGCAACATTATTGACAAATAATCTAGTGAACACCATCAAGGCTCCAATATGTATTTTATCAAGGAACTTTATAGTGGGAAGGGAGTACTAATTAATGCTTTCTTTCACACAGGCTTTGTTTTTATTTTGATTGCCTGAGTTGTTAATATATATTGATGTAAGTCTTTGCGAAATTTTTAATGGAAATTGCATAATAAAACAGAGCAGACCAATAAAGGAAAGATTAAAACTGAAGACACATAAACACCATCCATTACTCTTAATGGTGTGAACAATTAGTTCAAATTAATGGGGAAGGATGCATATAATCAAGGACAGATTTATTTACTCCATTTAAATAGGACATGGGTGATTAAAGCGGATACAGATAAAATGAAGAGATGAAGCCAAAAAAAGTGAAACTTGGAGGTTGAATTTGAAAAGACTTCAATAACAAAAATGTGGAAATAAAAGCATAACATAGCAGGTGAACATTTTGATTTGTTTGATCTTGCTTTCAGATATCTGTCCAAAAAGCTTCATTGAAAATATAGTCCATCAAATTATTTGCTTCTCTGCTTGCGAGCCCTTGTCATATAAAATTGATACAATTTTGGCTCGCACGGGTTGAAACTATCACAATTCTCATGGAAAAAAAAGAATAAGAAAATGAAAGAAATAAAATCAAAATGAGGATGAAAGCAAAACCAAGTAATCAATGGACAGTAAATTCATTTCTAATGTCGGACAGAATTTAAGAAAGCAAGTAAGTAGAACAATGAAAAGCAGAGTCAAAACCTAGCAAGAATAAGGCAGTAACAGAGGCAACACAGAAAATACATAAATTTGACACAACACATGAAAGAGCAATGGTGTCCTAAGTCAAATCACAAGCAAGAAACAGCTCTTGGTGAAGATTTCAACCATCAAGCCACGAGGTGCAAAGAAGACAAGTATAAATGGACCTTGTAGAGTAAATAAAAATATCAATAATACCTGTAGACGACCATCTTCTCCTGCACAGTGAACGAATATATGTCCCAAGCATCCCAAAAGCATAGGTAGTAGTTTCATCTCCTTCACAAGTCGTGGGGTTAAAGTGGGCACAGTAAAGATCTGAACAGAGAATGTAGATAGTAGTGGATACTTCTTGAAAGGCTCATTAGAGTCATCTTTTATGACTTCGTGTACAACTAAAGGGTAATAACTTAAAAACACTTTACTGAATTCATACTTGAAGAGTGGGTCTCCCAGCAACTTCAGAAGCAGCTCATTAAGTCTCTTTGCAACTAGTTCACACAAGAACCTCTCTGCCCTTACCAGAATTTCCAATAAACCCACCAAAGCAATCACCTTCTTGGAAACAAAACTAAGTAAACTCTCACTGTGCTTACAGAAATCAAGCAACATCTCAACCACCACAAATGTTAGCTCATTCGCGACCTTCTTACGAAGGAGAATACGATCAGTTGCTCTAGAAGATTCCTGGCAGATGGTTTCTGCAGCCAAAAGCTTCTTTTTCCAACGAATAAATAAAGCACCAAGCACAGGCCCTACAGAGTTTGCATATTCCTCCAGAAGAGGCTGTATCTGTTCAACACCTTTGTGTTTTGAGCAAAAGCCTTCACGTTTCCATGCTGTCACATCCCCACAATCACAGCATCCTCCACCTGTATAAATAATTGAATAATCGTGGTCCTTGTGGTTACCATTCTGAAAACAAGGAACACAAATGGCACAGGTTGGGTCATGTTCACATGTTCGACAACGATATGCTATATCATTACTTCCCCATACAGAACCACATACACCTCGGCTAGTACTCATTTTTGATAACTTTTTTAAAGCAACGGCTGGATCACTCAAAAACATCATCCACTGTAGCCAAACCATGCATTCTCTAAAATAATACTTCATTGTTGGGTTCAATGCCTTTTTTGATCCCACCTTACTTTCACGAAGAATCTCTGCCACTTCCTCCTCAAGAGGTAAAATTGCAGCCACTAATTCAGATATCCGGGATGGATTATCAGTGACAAAACCAACAAAACCAAGATACCGCCTTTGAAGGCACTCCTCAGGAACTCCCAGCTGAGCAAGCCGCTGTTAGAAAATTGAAAAATAAATGTCAGAGATAAAAATGCATAGTAAGTTGAAAAAATTGAAAATTGAACTGGCAGTGCCAGGTAGAACTGATGTCTGGTTACAAAAACATCAAACTAATGAATTCAACATTTACACATCAAAAAACACTTAATAATGAATTCAACGGCGGAAAACAAATTCAACAGAATCCAACAAGAAAAGAAGAAGCAAAGCAGCACCCTCATGATTCGCTCACGAGGCTTCGTTGTCGGAGGAGGATTAGGTTCAGCAGGGGAATCGATGTCCATGGTGTCCATATGGAGATGCCAAATCCGCAAAATCCAATCAGAACAGAACAATCGCAAACACCGCCTAAATCTACCTCTACCCAGGTTTACAAGCCCTAATTCTGACAAGGGATTTTGATCTCCCAATTAGTTTTTCTAGTCAGTCGTCACCATCATCAGTATATCCCTCCCACCCTCTCTCCTTCTCTGTATATGTGTTATCCTTCAGTCATGCGGTTTCACCTATAATCTGGAAGAATCTGTGTGGATAGAGTCAGTAATTGCGTCTAAACAGCGCTTTTTCAGTATCAAGCAGTTTTCCTCAATTTGGATTTTGCATCTCTTTTATTTTAATATGGCGTCGGAATCTTTTTGTTTTTAGACCAACTCCCATTCAACTGCATACATTAATTAATGAATTTTTTTTTTTAATGCTAGTAACATTTTTATTAAGCACTTGCTTTATAATTTATCCTCATTGATTATTTAAATAAAATAATAATTTTTTGTAAATCAAAATTTTAATATATGATTAATTATAAAGTAAGTATAAAAAGAAAGTATTGAAAATAATGTATTTACAGCAGTTTTTATTAACAATTTAAACAACACCAACAAATACTGTTATTATATATTGATGATAATACATTTTATTTAAAATTTTCACAAAAAATAAGAATATAATTAATTGTTACTAATTTTATAAAGTTCTATTGCAATTTATCTTATTATTTTTATTTTTTAGAAAATTGTAAAAAGTGAATTTGTAATTTTAATAAATAAGGACAAAGTGAAAAAAGTATTTTATACTTAAATCATAATAATGCTATATATATAAAAGTAGTAATAGTAAGGACATGAAAAATGATTGAAAAGTATTTATTACTTTTATTTTATATATAACTTTTAATAATGGATAAATTAGTAATTTAATAGAATTTGAAATAAAAATAAACTCTTTTAATTCATTATGAATAAAATACAATAATAACATGAAACAAATTAAATCATAATTATCATACTATATATAAAAGAAACAAATTAAATCATAATTATCATACTATATATAAAAGTATAAATAGAAGGGACATACAAATTTACCAAAAAATCAATATGATTATATTAGTTAATTGGGTTAATTTTGTTATTTAATAATTTAATTTATTAAGGATAACTATATTATATATATAATAGATAACTAATATTAAAACGAAATAAAATTAATTTAATAAAAAAAATTAGAAAAACACGGTAAAAATATATATGAACAAGATAATTTATATATAATAAATAAATTAACAACTATAATGGATAAAATAATTAATGGGTCACATAATTTGACATGATATTTGATTAACAATTATCTCTATATAAATTTAATATTAATATTATTTTATTTTAGTACTATTTTATATAATATTTATTTTAAATATTTTTCCATTAAAATATTAAATTTTTAAATTTTTTATTTGATTAATTTTTGTTATTTATTAAATTAATTAATTTAATTATGTAGTGTTTAATTCTTTGTTATTTATTATTTTAGATGGAAAAAATATTAGTTTTGAGATATTAGTGAGTTATATTATTTTATTTAATTTAATATAAACTTAATATTATTATTATTTTAATTTGATTTATTTTTTATTTTTTATTTTTATATAATGTTTATATTATTTTATATTATATTTTATATTATTTTTAATATTTTTTAAATAATTAAATAATTTTATTTTTTTAATTTTATTACTTATTAAATTAATTAACTTAAATATTAATAAGTAATAAAATAATAAAATATCTTAATAAATAATAAAAAGTAATAAAAGATATATTATAAGCAATAAACAATCAAATTCAAAATGATGTATAATTAAAATATAAATATTGAATCTACAAGTAATAAATATGTGATAAACAATCAAATTTAGATCAATAAATAATAAAGTTCAAAACGATAAACAATCAAATTTTAATAAGTAAACATATAAATTCATTACTATAATTCACTATACACAATTTATTATTATTAGAACTGTAAAATACTTATTACATCTATTTTATATATAACTTTTAATAATTGATAAATTAGTAATTTGATATAAATATACATTCTTATAATTCATTATGAATAAAATATGATAGTAAGATAAAACAAATTAATAAAAAAATAATATATATATATATAAATCAAATGGTGATTAATGACGAGTTCAATATCTAATAATCACATGCAATGCATATTAATGAAAAATTAGTATATAAAAATGAGAATAGAAAGACAAATTTACGAAAAAATCAATTTAATTGTATTATTTAATTAGATTAATTTGGTAATTTAATAATTTATTTTATTATTCAATAATATTAATAATTCATTAATTAGAAGTTAAATTCTATTAAGAATAAGTTAGAAAGAAAGGTAAGATAATTTAATAAAAAAAGTGGGAAGGCACAATAAAAAAGGATAACATAATTTATTTTTTATTTTATTTTTTATAATATTTATATTATTTTATATAAAATTAAAAAAGAAAAAAAAGTAATTAAGAGCTGCTAATAACTTGAATAGGAGGCATCTGCTGCCGTAGCTGATGGTTTTGCTGCGCAATTGGTTTTGATAATTGGAACAATAAGGTAGAGGAAGCAGAAACTAAAGTACAGTGCTTTGCTCCAAGCTAGAAAGAGTTCCAGGACTGAGAAGAAGAGCACCAAGCCCGAATAGATGGAAAAAGCAGGTTCAATTCTAGGGAACTCGATGCCATTACAGTTTCCGAAATCTTTCGTTTTTTGATCAGGTGTATCGGCCATTATCTCTTGATACAAAGCAGAAAATGGGATTTAGCAAGCGAAAGGTTACATAACCGAAACGGTGCTGCTGCGAACTCTCTGCTAAACAATGCAGCTTGCTTATCAATATTCATATAAATACAGAACTTTTTAATAGTAATAACATAAAAAACAGAAGTCTCACGATGGATAAAAGCAAACATTTCGAAATTAAAATTTTTTTCTTTCACCAAATTTTATCATTTAATAATTTAATTTATTAGTGAATATTGCTAATAATTTATTAATTAGATGTTAAATTCTATTAGAACTAGACAATTATATTTTATATATAAAAAATCAAATAACTAATATTAAAAAAATAATAATAATTTAATAAAAAAAATATTATGAAAACACAGTAAAAAAAATGATAGTATATTATCATTCAAAGTACAACAACAATAGTTTTCACTGATATATTGAATTTATATAATATTAAATCTAAACTAAATTATAATTATGTACGTAATGTATAATGTGAATTTTAAAACAATAAGTACAATTTTCATAAGTTATTTGAAAAATTATAATTTTTTAATGATTTTTATATGTTTCAATAATTAATTTATTTTAATCAAATACATAATAAATTAAGTTTTTAAAATTTACATGCATAATATAATATAATTTACTTTTATATAAAATATAAAAAGCAAATATAATTAACAATATTATTATTTAAATTAAATATAATTTAATTATATGGTAATTAAAAGTGAGTCAAAGGTACAAATCAACCTCTCAACTATATCTTTTAACGTGAGTCGTACATCATACTATAACTCAGTGCAATTAAGCTCCTGAAGTTTAAATTTAGTAAAATCAAGCTTCTAAAGTAAACTTTTGTTAACCACCGTTAACCTACCGTCGTTGAATCAATTCAATTTCCAAATACGACGTCATTTTTTTTTTTCAACACATACCAAAATGACATTGTAAAGTATACTAAAAATACAAATCAGCTCTTCAACTATTGATTCAGTGCGATCAAGCCCTTAAAGTTTAAAATTGATGTAATAAGGGCCTCAACTATACTTTCTAACAAGAGTCAGCCCCAACTTTTGATTTAGTGCAATTATTCCATGAAATTTAAAAAAAAAATTGCCTTATATTGAAATGGTGTCGTTTTAATTAAAAGAAAAAAAAAATTCTACCATACTCAAAATCTTCATTTTTTGACTTTACTCTCAGTTTTCATTATCTCACATTCCTTAATCTCTAACTATGATATGCAAAGCTTTCTTACTTAAGACTTGGGGATTTAGAATTCGTAAGTAAGATTATAACATCTTCTTCAATCTCAATAAATTGTAGTGAATGAATCAAAAAAGTTATAGCACTATTGATGTGCTACTGCAATTTTACCGCTCAAAAATGGACTTTATGGACAAAATTGAATCCAAGACGAATGTTTTATAGGTGTCAAAACTACTAAGTGAATTTTTACCTTTGATATACAATTTCTAGATTTTAATTTATGCAACAACATTATAGTTATTTTGTACGTATTGCAAAGTTGATGGTGTTAAACTTCATTGATTATAATTACATGTCTTTCTTAATTGCATTAGCTACGAGTGATTGTAAATATATTGGATAAAAAGTTGAGGGGCTTGATTGCACTAATTTCAAACTTCAAAGCCTCGATTGCACTGAATTAATAGTTAAATGGTTGATTTGTGCCTTTTGGTTATTTATTTCAAACTCAAAATGATAACATTTTGATTAAATTAACAAACCTGCATTATTTTAATTTAGGCAAAACGATGCTATTTCATTAGACTAAGTTAGCTCGACGGTCTTGGGATAACAGTGGCTAACGGAGGACTACTTTAAATGTTTAATTGTACTGAATTTAAACTTTAAAAGCTTAATTGCACTAAGTCATAGCTTGAAGTGTGACTTGCATTTTAAGATATAGCTTAGGGGCTGATTTACACATTTGGCCTTAAAAGTAAATAAAATTATTATTATTTATTTAATAATGATGAGTCCAATTATTAAAAATTACATGAATCATACGTGAATGATTGGGAATAATGGGGATAAACAAAATGACCGTAAAATACTTACTATATTTATTTTATATATAATTCTTAATAATAGACAAATTTGTAATTTAGAGAAATAAACAAAATAACCATAAAATATTTACTACCTCTATTTTATATATGACTTTTAATAATAGACAAATTAATAATTTTTATGAGTTACAATACGAGTCCAATATCTAATAATTACGTACAACTCACGTTAATAAAAAAACTATAAAATACTTACTACCTCTATTTTATATATAACTTTTAATAACGGATAAATTAGTAATTTAATAGAATTTGTAATAAATATGCATTTACTATAAATAAAATATTATAATAAGACAAAAAAATATTGATAAAAAATAAAAAATATATATATATAAATTAAATAGTAATTAATAATAAATTCAATATCTTATAATCACGTGTAAGACACATTAATAAAAACTAATTACTTTAAATCCAAGTATAAGAATGTAATCAAAATTATTAGTCGCTCCTAAACCGCCATCTAAATCAAAACTTATATTCTCTTACAATTTATGAATTTCTACCATTTCAGACAATTTAATTTAATTTGAAATCATTTTCAAAACCACCACCCAAAAAATATGAAAAATGGTTACACCTCTTTCTGATGAAAATTAAACTGTACACGACAACTAAACAAGTCAAAGGTCTCTTTCCAAAAATAATGTCAGGTCATAAAATAAACTTGAACAGTCAAGTTAGCTGTTCTTTTTTTCTTTTCTTTTTTTAAAGAGAATAAGATGCTTACTTATTGACCCAACCTAAAAATCTAAGTTTTCTTGCACTCATCATAGAAAATTATAAACTTTGAACATATGGATTACCAATTTACCACAAACTAATAGATAATGAAACTAGAGGAAAAACAAAACTTCAACCCAGAACTAAAAATATTGTCAACATTAGGTTAACACTATTCAAATATCAATACAGAATAATACGTAATTTATATATAAAAAAAAATGATACATTCAAAATAACAACAAAGTGATGCTCATTCAGCTGCTACATTTTCGTATTGCCAAGAGTTGAATTCTACTGATTCGAAGTTAATCTCCTCGACGCTATCAGAACTATCTGTAGCTGCACGATGTTCAGTATACTTGCCATTGTACTGGTACACTTCCAAGTCACCCCAAGGTGTTGGGTGAATCTCATTAGTTTGATCAAACCATTTCGGAATGAACTGCTGCCCTTTCTCCTCTCTATTTCTCTTCTCAGCTCTCTGTCGCTCCTCCAGTCTGAAACAGCAAGGAAACATATTAATTAAGGGAATAATTTCCTTTTGAGGTTGTCAAAATAAAATGATGTCTTTGGATGATAACAAACAACAGAATTAATTAACTGTATAATTAACTAGGGCGCCATTTCATGCTGTTCACCCAGTCAAGGTGCATTTCATCATTTCCACACACACATGCAAAGCAAGCAAGTATGTACAAAGGGGGAGAGAGAGAGAGACCTGCTCTTCTCATGACCAGCTTTGGACAGATCACCCTTTTCAAGAGCATATCTATCTGGACGTAAACGGGAATCTGATGCTAATAACTTATTTGGAGCAGTATCAAAGCTGTTGATCTTGTGCGCAAAATTCGTATACTGGAATTTGTCATTTTTTGGAGCCTCTGCAACTCTCCAGATCTGCAGAATTTAGAATTATCAACAAGTCAGTTTCACCAAGTTATTTTACCACCATAACCAGAAATGATTAAATAATTACCAACAGCAAAAACCATCTTCAATATGTTCAACATGGTGTCTTTCAATGCAAAAACTCTATGCAACTAAATTTTACAAAAGCAAAATTACATGATTTTCAGAACAAAATTACAAATGATCACTAAACGATAGTGTGAAAATAAAATATAGAACATCTGCAGCAAGGCAAAGACAAGAAAATTAACCTCATCTTTACAAGACAACAGTCAACGATGTTTAGAGGAGTTACAGCAACACATAAATGCTGTTTTTCCCATGAAATTTCATGCTTTGGACACCAATTGATTTTTCCCTAGGATCACACAAAGCCACATCTATACCAGCTAGGGCTCTTCATGAACAATAATCCAGTCAAACCTGACTAAACAAGTTCACGTCAACCAAATATTTGGTCCTTTAATCTCATTAGTCAGCATAGTTTTAGAATTCTAAATTTCTAATGAAACCGACTGTTTGGATTGATTCACAGTTTTAGTAGTCAAAGTCCAAATGAAAAGACAAGCGACCCAACCCTGTTAGATGTTTCTTTTTTGGTTATATATTATATTTTTGTATATATGGAAAAATGTTACTACTTATAATACCCAACCAAAACATTGTCCTTGTGAACTGAAAGGGTGGTTTCTCCTCTTCTTTAACAACACAGATGGGCTACAGCTCCTTTGCCGGAATTTGCCAAATATTTTTACACTCCTACCAGTTGGTTTTGTCTGATAGAGGATAAAAATTCTATCGCAATAATTTATCAGTTTCTATGTTTCATTGAATGTTTTTATGATGTCATAAATTGTAAAACAAGAAAATTAGTTTCGCTGAGCACTGCACATTCAAACTGACCAAATGAACCCAAGTACACTTAACTCAAGCCCAGAAATCTACATCTTAGAAAGGCTATTGAAACATAAGAAATTATTACAGAAGCTATCATATAAAATTATTTCAACAACAGTAGTATACCATACAACTCTTAAGTAATTGTATCTCAAGCACATCAAAATAACAATCCAAGCAAGAAACACGTGCATGCTAGACTAAGTAGAGAAACTACAGAGTGTATCAAATGTTTAGTGAAACATATGCACAAAACTAAATCATCCCCACATTCTTGACAGGCTCAAGGAAATTAAACTGAAATCATAATGTTTGGATACATAAAAAGCAAATACAAGCTTCAAAGACACTAAGCAAAAGCATATTAGGGACCTTGCTAACATGATGAAGCTACAGCCTGTCCTGCTGGACAGGTACTGTAAATAATATGGTTTACCAATACAATTAGTCAGCTACTTTGTGTACTCGAACATATAGTATCTCAGTACAACAAGTCTACTACTAAAGGAAACTACAGAGCCATATCAGCAAGTCCAAAAGTAAAAGCAGACAAAGGAAGTTAATTAACTGCCAAAAAAAATGCTAACCTCCTTTAGTTCAGTGCCTGAACATGGTTCCCCTTCCAAGTCACAAGGCTGATAACTCATGGACTCATTCCATTTTCCAGTCATCAATATCTTGGGTTCCTCAGCTGCATTATATACATATCCATCCACTTCATAGCGGCCAGCACTGCAGAGGTTTTAGAGCACAACAGCCAAAGAAAAAGAAATTAAGCAAAAGGAGAAAAAATTGATGAGCTACTGCTAATATGAGGTTGGAAATGCCATGCTTTGAAACCTTCACCCTCACTCAGATTGGATAATCCAATTAATCCAGCTTTGTGCTTTACAGGTAGTATAGCATGACAAGCATGTAATAAATAATGCCAATGGTAGTTCACCAAGCAAATAAAGATCAACTCAGAAATCCAAGCATCCTTGGTGAATTCAAGAATGTCCAAATATTGGCAGCCTCTAACAGGCAGATAGTGATTTTTTATCAGATTAGAATCCATGGAAAAAACTGAGCCAGGAAGGAGAGTATTATCAGAACCAAACAGATCTACAAGATTGTGAATGGTGTAATTGCAAAGGAGACTAGGAAATAAGGTGCAAGGCAAAAGCAAAACTAATGAATATGAGGTCACAATTAGAAAACATGTAAACACTTGGAAGAAGAAAGAAAGAGAAAATGAAGAAGAAGAAACTCTCAAGTATGCCTGGGCATCCATATGCTCCTTCAGGATGAAGCCTCGCCAGAATTGACCAAAGGACATGATCTAGGACATTACTCAGCCTACAGCCAAGGCTTCCCATTGACAAAAACACATGAGAGCACACAAACTACCAATACATGAAAACAGAACACAATCATATACCCGAACCAGCCACAAGGTTGAAAATATAGTACAACTTTGTCTCCTGTTGTCATGTTTGTCAAGACCATCTCCCCAGGTGAGTCAATCCAAGTTCGTCCAAAGATTAAGTTGCTAACTTTTGTGAGAGGAGGAACCAAATCAAGAACAACACCATCTCTTTTGAGGACCACTCGTGTCCTGCAGACATACATATTCTAAAACTTCAGCAATCATATTCAATAAATGGCCACAAAAGTTAGTTACAAGTGATATGCATGTTTTGCCTTAAATTTATACAGTAGAAGGTTAATTCAGTTATTAGTCACTGGATGAAAGGTATCCCCAAGGAAGATCCTCTACATGTTATCTCTTGGAATAATATGTGTGCGGGTGCTCATGCATTAAGGATTTTCTTACACAAAGGTTCATATATCTCTCTCTCCCTCCTAACCCCCCAACCTTGCTCCCCAGGAAGCTCATGACCATATGGAGAAACTAACTCAAAAGTGAAAACGATAATTTTGCAACATCAAGTTCACAAGTTTTAGAAACAGACTCAGTATAATAAAGAGACTAAGAAATAATAGTTGTTTTTACCTTCCAAGAGGATAGATCTCAATTGAGTTCCCCAAAAATTTGGTTTTAACTTTTGAAGTAATATCATATGTGAAATGCTCATTTTCAGCATGTCCAGCACTAATTGGAGGATGATGACTAACCTGTGAAAAAGATGATCCATCAAGAGTTAAAAAGTTTTAACTATAAGGGTAAAAGCCTAATAAGACTGCAAGTGTCTACCATCTAGATACTTGACTTTATTTCTTTTTTGCACAAAAAAAAAAGTCAAATATACATCTTTAGTTGCCAAAAGTTTGTTCTTAAATAAGTCACCTGCTCTGATATGAATGTAAGCCCACCATGATGAACCATTTCATAAGTCTCACCAAGAATTGGATTAAATGGCTTCCATGTGCGTTGGTAGGCATAGTAGACAGATATAAAAAATGATGCTGCAATCAGAAACACCGTCAGCCCCCCCACCCCCCAAAAAAAAAGCTCATGCACAGCTACTGGGACAAAACATATAGAGGTAAAACTGCTCTTACCAGCATACACCAAACGCATGTAGGGATCCTCACATTCATCAGCAAGATCTAATAGGTGGGAGTATTCCATCAACTGTAACAAATTTAGTGCTCCATGTAAAAATTACACCGGCACAACATGGGAAAATATGAAAACTAATAACAATGGAGTTCAAGTAGAAACCTCTGCCATCTTCTGCAGCATTGACATTGGCTCAAAAATAAGGACAGGAAGAGTCACCATAGATGTGACATCTGAACCTATATATTTCTGCATCATCTTCCAATAACTGTCCCTATCCTGGGAAAAACAAGAAATTTGAAAAATGAAATATTCTTGCTACGTTTTTTTATCAAGGTCCAATATCTCAATTTCATTGCATTAATGTAACTCCAACTACAAAAATATATCTTCTCACCTAAGATCAAATCATTTAGACACTACACCATTTCAGTCTTATCAGAAAGAATTGTAAAATACACGTTCAAGGTTACTAAGCTAAGTATCAAAAAATAAAAAGAATGCTGCCAATAATGTCTTGGGCATTGAGGAACTTGTGTGTTTTAATGTGCAATAGGATAACCAGAATCAACAATAATATCCTATTCTTAAAATTTCAATGCAATTCCCCCTCCCCTCCACATAATGTTTGGTGTAAGGGAAACATATATCTAAATATGCAGTTGACACTTATTTTTGCTTTCCTCCTCTTTCGTCTTCTTTAACAAATTCCCTCTGTTTCTTGAACCAAGAGGATGTCTGAGAAATATATTGAGTTTGAAAAATGTGCCAAATCACCTGAGTATGCTCAATGTGCAAGTGCACAAGCCATTCCATAACTTGAAATCTTAATCATCTTTTCAAACACAACATTCCACATCATATGATGGAAAATATCCCTAGAATAATTGCTTTTCTTCTTCAAAGTATATGCAATGAAAGAAAAAGAAGAAAGGCATTGTACCTCCTGTTTCCATCTTCCCCTCTTTGCTTCTTCTTCAGCATCTTCAGTGCCTCCTTCAGGATTGATAACTTCAAGTCCTTCATATCCCAGTAAGCTGAAAGGTAATAAATTTAAAAGAAAAGAAAATATACATGTCTTTTTTCAATTTCTTCAGTAAGAAGAGTTACATACAACAGGCAAACTATCCATTTTGCATAGCATACATGCTTTATGTTACCATTTACCATGCAAAGAAGTGCTTAATGCAAAATTATAAGCCGTCAGAATCCAGTAAGCATAAGCAGATTTCTAATGATGTAACTCAGCATTGTAAAAAGTAAATTGCGGGTCTTGAAGAACCAAAAGAAGAGCACAAACTCTAAAAGAAGCTTGTTAGACCACATAACATAATAACAGAAAGAAAGTAGCAGAAAACATGTTTAAAAATTTGTAAGCCTATGATGGATTTTCCTGTCAATAATATGGTGTATAATTCCATGTAGACGTCTGAAAGACGTTAACCTAGATACTAGTAAGAAATAATCCGTCGAGAAAAGCGCAAGTACAATTCAGAAAACCTATTCCATGGTTTTCTGAAACAAATTTCATGCAAAGAACTGATTTCAAAAAAGCGGAAGTAAAATCTAATTAGATCTAGCTATGTATCTAGGCATCACAAGAGGAGACTGGCACAGGAAAAGATAGAATTAAATCGGCAATAGTAATATATATAAACAAAGAGAAAGAAATCCAAAGCCCTAAAAGGATAAATTCCAAAATTGAAAACCAATAGCTCAAGGTATTAAAAAAGAAGACGGATCTGATTAAAAAAAAAATACCCATTAACTGATCTGGACATGGCTGTGCCAAAATTAGACAAACTAGAAGCGATCGAGGCGAAGAATCCACCACTTTGCTGGGGATCATTGGAAGCCATCTCTACCAAACCCTGAGTTGAATTCCCCCTTTCAGCAACTATAATCGAGATTTGGTTTGGTTTGGATTGGATTATATAATGAGAATTAATAAAGTTGAAATGGATTTATTTAGTTTGTAAAAATATTTTTATATTATTTAATTAAAAAGAGAACAGCCAGGATCGAAGGAGCAAAGATTCTTCGCTCGTTGGCGCTTATTTGGCTTGAAGTCTATACTCGAAAGAAAAATGAGAGATATTTCCGTACAGATCACGCGTTTCCAGAAGTGCGTGGGTTTTTAAAGCTTAGCGAGTAATCCAATTAGGCGGCTTTGAAAATGGGAGAAATTTGCAGTGATTGACGAATTTTAAACGAAAAATTTTAAATAATTTATAAATTTATATAAATTTATTATTTAACTATTAAAAAAATTAAAATTTATGAATTTTGAAAAAAAATTTATCCAAGAAAATTATTTATTTTTTAAGTATTTAATTTTTTATATTTTATATGAAAAAGTCTAAAATAAATAGATTTTAATCAATAAAAAACTATCGTTATTTTTTTATTCTAAAATTATTTCTAATAAATTAATAAAATTCTAAAACTATATTTAATCATAAAAAAGTAAAAATTATTTTTTTAATTTCAACTAATTGTTTTATTATTATTATTTTACATAATATAATATTAATATGCATTAAATTATTAATAAAAATATTTTTAGAAATATAATTAAATTTTATAATATATTATAATTTTATTTTTTTTATTTTTTTTGACTCTTAAAATAACTAATTTTATTTTTAAAATTTTTAAGTATATACTTAATTGATTGTATATACTTAATTAATAATAAATTATCAATATTTAATAAAGCATGAAATTAAAAATTAATTGTTAAATCAATATATTGTGGTCATTAAATCAAATATAAGTATAAAGGATAATTATATCATTAATATATAAATTTTACAGTCAAACTAAACAATGAAAATTTTAAAATTCATAAATTTCATAGATTTTAAAATTTTCAATTCAAATGGGACTTAAGTAGATTTAGTCTACCACATTCAGTTATAATCCCCTATTAAATTTTTAAAATGTATATAATAGTACATAAATTTATATTATTTTTAATATCTGCCCCCCTAAAAAAAAGGGACAATCAAGTAATGCTAAAAAATGGATTTAGATGAATTATAATTAATTAATTGAAAAAATATATATGCTTAATAAATAAATATATACTACTACAATTTCAATTTTTAATGATAAACATTTAATTAGTGGAGATATAATTTTATCACTAAAGGCCATTCTTAGTGGACGATGTCTAAATCAAGAAATTATGCTTAAAAGACTAGGTGATACTTGTTGGAATTTACATTATGACACTTTGTTAAATTTGATTTATAAACATTTATGCTATTTTTGATGTTTTAGAATACATTATAGAAAATAGTAATACTCCAGACAAAAACGTTGAAACTAATGAGCTTTTAAATTTGGTGCAAACTTTCAATTTTGTATTTACTTTGCATTTGATGAAAAATGTATTGGAAGTGACAAATGCACTATCATTAGTGTCGTAGATAAATAATAAGGATATTGTAAATATTATAACTCAAGTTAAAATTAGCAAAAATTGAATACAATTAATGAGAGATGAATGTTGTGATTTTTATTAGAAGAGGTCATATCATTTTGCACTAAAATAAGATATTGATATTTCTAACATGAATGATATTTATATGCTCAAAGGAAGGTTATGGCGTAAAACTAAAATAGTTACAAATTTACATCACTATAAAGTGGATTTGTTTTATAGTGTTGTGGATATGCAACTTCAAAAGCTTAATGATTAGTTCGTCGAGATAACTACTGAATTACTATTTTGTATAGAATGTATTTGTCTTGATAACCCTTTGCAGCTTTTAATAAGTAAAAGTTGATTTCCTTTGCTCAATTTTATTCAACTTAATTTTTCTCAAGTTTAGTTGACAGTACTAACAATCAATTTGAAATTTATATAATTGATATGTGCTCTAGTAGTGATTTTGCAAAGTTAAAAGATATTGTAAGTTTAGCTGAGAAATTGGTTGAGACAAGAAAACATATTATGTATCTATTGATCTATTTACTCATAAAATTAGCATTTGTCTTAACCAGTTGCTACTACTATTATATATATGATATTTTATGCAATGAAATTTGTGAAAAATTATTTGTGTAATCGGATGAGAGATAGTTAGATAAATGACTGTTTGGTTACATACGTTGAAAATTATGTTTTTAACAATATTGACAATGAGTTAATTATACAATATTTTCAGAATATAAGAACTCATTTATGACAATTATAAACTTTGATTTTATTTTTATATAGTTATATAATTATAGATATGTAGTTATAAAATATAAGTATGTAAATTTGTTATTATATATATATATATATATATAAGTAAGAATGTTATCACAAATTTGATATATTAAGTTTTAGCTTAAAAATTAACAAAAGTACTAAATTTTAATTTTGAGATTTCTCGTCCACGTGTGACTTATGATATGAGAATATCGAGACATAAGGCATTATAAGACAAGTCTGCTAGTGAAATTTAATTTCAAAATTCCATGTTTTAAGTTCTGAAATTGAAAAAATAAAATTCATATCGGTTTTGTGATAATAGAAAAAAAAATTGAGGATGAAATATGAAGATTGCCATGTTTAGAAATAAGAGATATTATTTAAACTTAATTAATCATGACTAAACTTAATAATCATTTGCATGAATGCCAAGCGGCAAACATGCGTTCTAAATTGGACTTTTTACTAAAATAAGTTAAAAAAATAAAAAATTCTCAAACTATACTAAAGAAAAACATATTTTCCAATGTATGTTGAATTTTGCTACGTGGAGGGGGAGAGGAGTCAGAGTTATAAAAATCGCTACTCAAAGTAGCGAGATATTGTACCGTATTTAATCCATTCAAACTAGTGATAATACGTCTTTCAACCATATTTACTGCACACTTATAGTATTACTGGCAATTGAGTGGACATAAAACACAAAAATCGCTATTATGACTAGTGATCTTTGACTGCACCAAAGCACTCTGCACAACACTGTGCATGGCAGCAGAATTAAGGTCAGAATAGGCATGCAGTCTAACAGAATAATGTCATTTATAGTAGCGATTTTGCATAGATCGCCAATTAAAGAGGCGATATGTGTGCAACATGGTAAACTAGGCATAGCAGGGATAAATGTAGAGCTAGAATAACGCCACTATAAGTGGTGATTTATGCACACCTCGCCTCCCTTATATTTTCACTCGCATTTCTCTTTCGCATCTGCACTGATAGTGAGAAAAAAAAAAGAAGAAAAAACAGTGAGAGAGAAGATTGAGAGAAGGAAAACAAAAACAAAAACTAATAGTGAAAAAAAAAAATTAGAAGCAATGAGAGAGAAGATTAAAAGAAAAGGAGTAATAAGTGAAGGAAACATAAAGAAAGACAAAATTGGAAGAAAAAATGTATATTATTGGGAGCTGGTTTTTAGAAATTTTTTAAAAAATTTTCTAAATATATTAGAATATAGTTTTTAATCTTATACTGATTATTATTTAATGTTATATGGAGATTATTAACATGAGTACAAAGTGGAAGAAAATAGTAAAGATTGAGGTATGTAGACATATTTTTTTAAAATTTGTACTTGTACTATTTTTTAAATTTTATACTCATTTTTATTTTATGTTATATACAAATTGTTAGGATAAGTAAAAAATAGAGAAAAAAAATGTTTTTTTAGGTAGGTTGATTTTAAAATATACTTATTTTCATTATATATTTAAAATGTATGTAGATACTTATTTTAAAATATATTTATTTTTAGTCCATATAAAATAAAATAATTATGTAAACTTGTTAACTACATCTATAAAAATGTATAACACTCCATGATATAGTTTGTTTTTTATTATAGTTTTTTTCTATTTTAATCGAATAGTTCGAAAATGACAAATCTATAGACGATTCTTATATACATGATATTACACTTAAACTTTAACTTTATAAATTTAATTTTTAAATTTAGTAAATAAGTTGTTCATGACCGATGATGAAGCTTAGTATTAATTTTTTAAATTTAGTAAATGGGCAATTTTTTTTTATTTTTGAAACTTATAATATAATGATGGTAATTAATATATTTATTTAATTTGTCATTGCTTTTTTTTTTTCATATGTAGATCATTTGCATAAATAAAAAAGAAGAAAAAAAAGTAAAAGCGCTATTTAAGGTATGTAGATATTTTTTTGATATTTTATTTTATATGTGTATTATATCATAATATTTTTTGTATAATTTTTGGATAGTGATATTTTATTTTATATAATATGTATATAGTTAAAAGTTTGTTTTTAATCCATATAGAATAAATTAATTATCTAAACTTGTTAACTGCATATATAAAATGTGTAAAATTTGAAGACTTTTTTTTTAAATAAATACATCATATAAATAAAATAAATAATTTTTTGTAATTAATATAATTGAAATAAAAATGAAAATGTAATTTTAAAAAAAATTTATTGGAAATTGAAATAGAAATAAAAACAAAAATATAATTCCTTATGATTGTAAAATTGGAAAATTTAGTAAATGGGTTGTTCATGATTGATGATGGAGCTTAGTATTAATTTTTTAAATTTAATAAACGAGCAATTTTTTTTATTTTCAAAACTTATTATATAGTGATGGTAATTATTATATTTATTTAATTTTCATAGATTGTTTTTCATATGTAGATCATTTGCATAAGTAAAAAAGAAGAGAGAAAAAAAAGTAAAAGTGATATTTGAGGTATGTAGATATTTTTTTGATATTTTATTTTATATGTGTATTATATGTGTGTAATTTTTGGATGGTGATATTTTATTTTATATAATATGTATGTAGTTAAAAGTTTATTTTTAATCCATATAGAATAAATTAATTATCTAAACTTGTTAACTGAATATATAAAATATGTAATATTTGAAGACTTTTTGTTTTAAATAAATACATCATATAAATAAAATAAATAATGTTTTGTAATTAATATAATTGAAATAAAAATAAAAATGTAATTTTTAAAAAAAATTTATTGGAAATTGAAATAGAAATAAAAATAAAAATATAATTCCTTATGATTGTAAAATTGGAAAATTTAGTAAATGGGTTGTTCACGATCAAGGATGAAGTTTAGTATTAATTTTTTAAATTTAGTAAACTTGCAATTTTTTTTTATTTTTAAAACTTATCATATAGTGATGGTAATTAATATATTTATTTAATTTTTCATAGATTTTTTTTATATGTAGATCATTTGCATAAGTAAAAAAGAAGAGAAAAAAAAAGTAAAAGCTCTATTTGAGGTATGTAGATATTTTTTTGATATTTTATTTTATATGCGTATTTTATCATAATATTTTTTTTTGTATAATTTTTGGATGGTGATATTTTATTTTATATAATATGTATGCAGTTAAAAGTTTGTTTTTAATCCATATAGAATAAATTAATTATCTAAACTTGTTAACTGCATATATAAAATGTGTAATATTTGAAGATTTTTTTTTGAAATAAATACGTCATATAAATAAAATAAATAATTTTTTGTAATTAATATAATTGAAATAAAGATAAAAATGTAATTTTTTTAAAAAAATTATTGGAAATTGAAATAGAAATAAAAATAAAAATATAATTCCTTATGACTGTAAAATTGAAAAATTTAGTAAATGAGTTGTTCATGATCGAGGATGGAGCTTAGTATTAATTTTTTAAATTTAGTAAATGGGCAGTTTTTTTTTATTTTTAAAACTTATCATATGATGATGGTAATTAATATATTTATTTAATTTTTTATAGATTTTTTTTTCATATGTAGATCGTTTGCACAAGTAAAAAAGAAGAGAAAAAAAAAGTAAAAATAATATTTGAGGTATGTAGATATTTTTTTGATATTTTATTTTATATATGTATTATATCATAATATTTTTATAAAGATTTTATTGAAAATTGAAAAAGAAATAAAAATATAATTCCTTATGACTGTAAAATTGAAAAATTTATCAAAATTATATAAATTATTGTTCTTCCTTAAGTGGATAAATTGTGAATTCGCTACTTCATAATCTTGTAGGCTAATAAATTTGATATATTTGCAATATTTTACCATTCTTGATAATGTTTTATATAACTTAAATATTAATTATAATTCTTTTACTTATATAACTTGTAGTCCATAAATATGACAAGTTCACTAAGTATTGTTATTTACTGGGCCGGAAATATAATCCAAAATCAATCGGGTATTGATTATGAAAATGATTTTTCAAAAATGATGAGGAGCAAAGATAGATTATGTATGGAAGAACTTATAGAAAAAGTAAGAAATGCAATGAGAATAGATAATACTCCTACAAATATTTTGAAACTTATATATAGGAGTCCTAAGTTAGTGATTGAAGGAAGTGTGAAATGTGGATGTATTGACATATGGGACGATGATGATATGGTTGTGGTGTACAAATATCATCACAAGTATAATCATTGCGTGAATTATATTGAGTTGTATATTGAAACTCAAGAAATGATTATAAACTCCAATGATATTGTTGGACCTTCTAATGTACATGAAGAATGTGAGGATGAAGAGGCGAAAGATGATGAATATGAGAGAGAAAATGATGAAGTCTCCAATGATGATTCTGATATTAATGATATTGATGAATATGAGGAGATGAAAGATGAAGATGAGGAGGAGGAGGAGGAAGAAGAAGATGATGATGATGATGATGAAGTCTCTAATGATGATGATGATCATGGCTGCAACATATTAACAGAGAGGGATACTTTACTTGATCTAATACATGCTAATCCTTATACAAAAGACAATAGTATGCCAATATGGGACCCATCAAAAGAGTTCTTTAAAGGAATGATATTTCATTCTAAAGAAGTTATTCAAGCAGAAGTAAAGGAGTACTCTTTGCTTAGAAATCAAGAATATATGATTAAGGCTACTAAAAAAAATACATTTTGTACTTGTATGCAAAAAGAGTGACGATGGTTGTGAATGGAGATTGCGTGAAACTAGAAAATCAAGAGTAGTTTATTGGGAGGTAACTAGGTATAATGGCCCTCATAATTACACTAGTTCAAGTAGGTCACAAGACCATAGACAACTGGATTCACAATTGATATGTAGCTATATTGAGGATGTTGTTCGGAAAGCGCCACAAATAAAAATTAGTTCCTAGCATCCACAAGACATTCAACTATACTCCTTCGTATAAGAAAATGTGGCTTGCTAAGTAGTTAACCATTGGTAAATTGTTTAGAGATTAAGATGAATCATATCAAAAACTCTGTCAGTGGATGACTGCTGTTATTGGTGCTAATCCTGGTTCTTATTATGTAATTGAGGATGAGGCTCATTATATTCAAAATTATCTAGACACATCATGTCGTGTATTCAAAATGATGTTTTGGACATTCAGATCATGTATTGAGGCTTTAATTACTATAGGCCAGTATTGTATGTGGATGAAACATTTTTATATAGCAAATATAGAAGGTGTTTACTGATTGCCTCCAGATTAGATGGAAACAACAAGGTTTTTTCTATTGCATTTGCAATTGTTAAAAAAGAGAATAATAATAATTGGAGTTGATTCATGAACAACATCAGGATGTATGTGACCAAAAATGAAAATTTGTGCATAATAAGTGATTTTCATGTTGGAATTATTAATGCGATGCGATGTGATTGGTGGAAGATGTGTGCTCACTGTTATTGCATTCGCCATGTGGCCAGCAATTTTAATAAAAAAAATTCAAAAACAATAAATTAAAGCTATCACTTAAAAAAACATGTCATTATTTCCCCATTAAATACATTCAAATTTATATATTACCATATATGATTTAATAAATCATTACTGTGTATTTTTGTTATTTTTATAGGGTACGAACACTAGAAGAGAAAGTTTAAAAGGGAGATGGAGAGCATATGTAAAGTTGAGCCTGCAACCAAGAAATGGATTGAAAGAATACCCTTACATATGTGAACTCGTTAACATGATAAGGGAAAGCGATATAGGATTATGACTACTAATATTGTTGAGTCAGTTAATGGCATGATCAAAGATTTACGAGGCATGCCCATCACTTCTTTAGTAAATATGTTGTTAAAAAAATAGTAGATTTTTTTTATTAGAGACAATCAAAATATATTAAGGAGATTGCAGATAGCGCTTTATATTGTAAAGACTGACAACAATTATTAAATAAGAGAATAGCCAAGGCAAAAACTATTCTATTGAGGCTTATGATAGAGAGAAGAGGATTTTCTCTATCATTACTACTTATAACAGTAGCAAATGGAAAGGAGGAAACGAGTATGTTGTTAATTTATTTGATCGTACATGCACGTGGAATCAATTATTTTCAATTTATTGCTCCATATTATACTTTAGAATACACATTGTAGAGTTATAAAGTTGATTTTATGCCTTTAGAACACCCTGACTATTGGCCACCATATTATGAGTTGCCTTTAATTCCATATGCTACTACGATTCAAAAAAAGGTCGTCCAAGGACATCAAAAATAAAAAATGAAATGGATTGGAAAGTCACAAATAAGAATGGATATACATGTAAATTATGCAATAAACCTAAATATAATATAAAGATTTGTCTGCATAGTAGGAGTCGTATTGTTAATATACGAAAAAAATGATCATAAGATATTTTGTGTACCTATACAAGGCAATATTGCATTTGTAATAAATTTGTTATGGAGATTAATATATATTACTTATTATATGTAATCAATTTTTGTGAATTATGAGATATTATGTGTATCTATATGCATATTAATATTAGAAAAATTAAGTTCAATTGCACATCATTGTTAAATTGATAGTTTATTCCAATAACGTAACTCATTATCACATGCAAATAGTAATTATGTATGTTGTATTGTCAAATCATTATTTTTACAATCACTGCTTATTCATGTGTCTTTATTAATCACATGTGATAAATAATTATTTATGTTAGGTTGTCAAATTATTTTATTAATGCAGTGTTCCTTATTTTCTTAAATAGTCATGATGTTTTATATTGTGTTGGTAATTCATTTTATTGATGTATTATCAGTGTCAAATATTTTTTATATTATTGATATATATAAACAATAACAATAAAATATCGTCATTGTCAAATATATGTCAGTATTTATCACATGCATATATTTTTTTCAGATATGGATGCCCACAAGAGAGATGCAATACAGCCTGGCCCTTATGATCTATCGCTATTGAGATTACAAAGTGTTCATAGATAAGAGGCTATTTGGCACGATCAGTTGAAGTTTCCCATACTCATATGTCGTCGTGCATCTACAGTATTACACATGGATGAGATTGATCCTCATATTCGAGAGTTGCTCCAGCAGACTAGATTTTTAGGAGTAGCTCGACTTGGATTCTTTCAATTGGATTGACATCTTATCACTGCATTTGTTAAGCGATAGAGACCTGAGACTCATACCTTTCACTTTCCCGAGGGAGAGATGACTATTAGCCTTCAGGATGTGGCGATTCAGACTGGATTACCTATTGATGGTGCAGCTGTAACTGGACATGGATATTATGATTAAGTGGAGTTATGTGCGAGATTGTTATGAGTCATACCACCTAATAATGTCATTATTGGATCAAAGTTGAACTTGAGATGGCTAGCTGAAGTTCAGTATTCTCCCAGCAAATGCAGATGATGAGATTATCCTATGTCATACACGTGCATTCATTCTGCGCATCATTGGTGGGATACTATTAGTAGATAAATCAAGTTCAAGGGTGCATTTAATGTTCCTTCTTCTTTTAGAAGATTTAACTATGGTGCATTGTTATAACTGGGGTGGAGTGTGTCTTGCATGGTTATATAGAGAATTATACAGGGCCACAGATCCTACTGCATAACAAATTGGTGGTCTATTATTTTTGCTTCAATTATGAGTATGAGATTGCTTACCATTAGTTGCACCTATACTGTAAGTTCAGCTACCACTTGGTGGCTTACCTCTAGGATTTCGATATGCATAAAAATCATTCAATATAATTCATTTTGACATTATTAAATTAGTATAAAAATTATTTGTTTAGTGCAACACTATGTATTTAATAATTTTTATAAGTGGAGCGCTACACGAATTACTACTGAGGTATCCACCCATGTTCTTGAAACTATAAGATACATGTTTGACTTGATCGAGATTGATGATATACTTATTACTTCTCTCTCTCTCTCTCTCTCTCTCTATATATATATATATATATATATACATACACACACACACAAATATATCTCTCTAAATATATACATAAATATATCTTTTTTAAAAATTACAATATTATTATATTGATTTAAATCTATTGCAGGTCATTTGAGAGTCTATACAAATGATATTCTACAGATTCTTACTACCGATTGTTTGGATGGCTAAAAAATTTGGTGAGCTATGGTCTCATTGATTTACTTTCACATTGTCAAATAGCACTATCCAGACCGTATGTTACAACAATTTGGACTTCAACAATCTATCCCAAACCAGCAAACGGATGAGCTTCACTCAACTGATTTGCGATCCAGGGACACAAACTGGTCTCGTCAGCATTCTCAATGGATTGCCATATGAAATGCACGATTACAACATGTCTATAATATCAGTCCAATAGTAGATAGTCTTTATTACCATTTAGAGTATATGAAGTGGTATCGACATATCACTTGGCGGTGGATTTCTCCATTAGGCAGTGCTTATGGAGCAGTAGTGAGTTCCATTTTTCATGTCTAAACAAATTACAACCAAGAATAACACATTTAAAATATGTTATTATTAATATTTATTTTCTTGTTGCTATATTTTGTAGGTAGATGGTATTGAACATATCCGTTTAAACAATGATGTTAACAAAATCCACTGAATTAATGATAACATATTTTGTGCTGTTCAACAACAACAAAGACTTGTTGCAATGCTGCCACCACAACCTTCATAGCTTATGCCACCATTTTTAGATGCTGCAATTCATGATGAAGTTGACATTAGTCCATCACGGCGGATTCGACACAGAACTCGAGCAAAAAAAATTTTTAATCGTCGGTAGGAAGTTCCCATTACTCCTTCCTCCTCCATATCTGCAACTGTACCATAACCTGTTGCATATCATGGTACATAACTGTATAGTCATATTGCTTCACACTTATATTCGACGCCTACTCCATCATATACATGTGCATCAGATATTCTTGGTCCATCACGCGCACATGCATCAGACACTCTTAGATTATCATATGTTAGGACATCTTACTCTCCACATCCTCAGTACATGACTTAGATTCCAAGAGAATTATCAGAATCACACCATTTATATAGGCCCTTTGCATAGTCGTCTCACTTTGTTTCTCCATAGCTTACACTACAACATGCAACAGGTATGACATTTGAAAGTATGTTGTCTAATATTCCTTCTACTATAGAAGAAGCAAATGACACAGATGAAGAGGTCGACCCTAGTTCACTAATCTGAACAGCATTTAGAAGGCAGCGACCTAGACATAATAAAAGACCACTGCCTTGTGGTACAGGAGGACATTGATATTCAATTTGTTTTTACTAATATTAAATTTTATGTTAATTTCATTGCTACATAATTTTTAAATAAAATTTATACAAAAATTGTGTTGAAAAGGAATATTAATTAAAAAATTAGAAATAAAAATGATGTTAATAATTTTTACAACATTCTAAAACTGATTTAATTATGATATAGTTAATTCTTAATTACATTAATTAATCAAAATTTTATTATTTAAGAAAAATTGAAAAAACCATTTAAGTAATTGTTTATTTAGAAAATGATTAATTATTACTAATAAAAAAGTAAGGCCTAAAATGACATATATAGAGAAATAAGTTTGATAGAAGATTGTATTAGTAAATATGTTTTTTCACTTTATTAAGAAAAAAGCCTAAAAACTCAAGTATCTACCAAGTTTAAAAATTCAAGTGCAAGTATTTATTATTGTATAAGATGATCGGCAAAACTCTAAATATATAACATTTATTTTTCCTCCTTATTTTTTCTTCCTTTTGTGGAAAATTCTCAAACAATGCCTATTTGCTAATTAATTTAGTTAATTTATTTAATAAATCACAAAATTAATAAAATAAAAATAATTTAATTATAATACAAATTATAAAAATTAAATTTATATAATATTAATATTAAAATAAATAAAATAATAATATAATTTTAAATACAATATAAATTATATTAGAGGAGGTATGATAGGGTGGTAGAACGGTAGGGGGAGTGACAACAGAATACTAGATGTGTCAAAAATAGCTAGTATAACTAGCGTTTTGTGAATAGTATGGAGTATAATCGCTACTTTGAGTAGCGATGATATTGTACTTCTATCCTCACCTCTTTGAGTAGCGATTTATGTCAACTTGACTCTTACGTTGCAAAATTTGACATCGATTGGGAAATATGTTTTTGGTGAGCATGTTTAGGGAAATATTTATTTTTTTCGACATATTTTAGTGAAAAGCCCTTCTAAACTTACTTTTAATCACCATATATAAAACAAGTTGTCTTTTCTTCCGTTTTACATTTTGGTGGCCAAATTCTTCTAAGAAAATTCCAATACTTCTTCCATTTCTTCTTCTTTCTTCTATAACTGAAACCAACTTTACCAAATTATACTTCCATTCTTTCATTTTTTGTTCACATCATTTTAGGGAAAAGCCATAATCTTTGTAATTCTTTGAAATCAAGTGTGAATGGTGCAGAGGAGTACTTATTGTTTCGGCCACGACTTGGAGAGGGAACAAAGAGTCTTGCATGTAAGCGCTATAAGACTTTCCAGTGTATTGATTGTGATAATACATGTACATGGCCTTATATACAAAGTTATTGTAACTGCAAGATAATGAATATAAAATGCAAATTTTGAAAAAGAATAATATCTTAATTGTAGGGAGTTGAATCTGCTCCAATACTTCCCCTGCCTGAAAGCTCAAATGTTGAGAAGAGCAAGGAAACGTGTATGAGGCAATGGTTTAGTGAAAAAATCACCAGTTTGATCTTTGGATGAAATGAACTTAACTTGAAGTTGCTTGGTGGCCACTTTTTCTCTCGCAAAATGATAATCCAACTCAATATGCTTTGAAAGAATGGATTTGAAGAAAGATTTATTGCACCAATATTGTCACACCATAAATTAATAGGACCTTTTAGAGGATATCCAATTCCAATCAACAGATAGGAGCTCTAAAGTGCTTTGGCAACAGCATTAGCGA
Organism: Balakata baccata; assembly: GCA_949630135.1. Lineage (NCBI taxonomy): Eukaryota > Viridiplantae > Streptophyta > Magnoliopsida > Malpighiales > Euphorbiaceae > Balakata > Balakata baccata. Next base: position 56,315 of record CATIWF010003349.1, on the reverse strand, counting down.
GAGCTTTTACTCTCCTCTAGTGGATGAGCTTGCCATGAGAATAAATTTTTTCAAGGTAAATACCAAAACCACTAGTAGAACGTCGATCATCAGAAAACCCTCCCCAATCTCTATCGGTAAAGTATTGAAGTTGTATATGCGGAGAATGAACCAAAGCAGCTAATCCTATATTGATGGTGTGCTTTAGATATCGTACAAGCCTCTCAACTGCTAACCAATGAATATCGGTTGGACAATGCATAAATTAACATAGTTTGTTGACTGAGAGAGATATTGGGGCAAGTGAGAATGATGTATTGCAATGCTCCTACCACCTGATAATATAAATCTCCATTGTCCAAAGCGTGGCCTATTGATTTTGAGAGAGTTGTTGTCATGGCCATAGGTGTGGAAATTGGTTTTGCACCTTTCATTTTGACTTTCATTAATAAGTCTTGCATATATTTTCTCTGAGAAAGTAGAATACCATTAGCTGTAGGTAACACCTTAATACCAAGAAAGAAATGCAATGGTCCATAATCCTTCACAAGGAAGGCATTTTGCAACTGTTGAATAATTATATCAATGAGCTTTTGGGAAGAGCTTGTCATAATTATGTCATCAATATAGACTAGGAAAAAATTTTGTCAGTACCCTTGATACAATAAAATAAAGAATTATCTGCATGTGAATTTTTGAATTCAACGGTGTGCAAAAAATTAGAGAGTCTGATGAACCAGACACAAGAAGCTTGTTTTAATCCATAAAGAGAGCCTATTTGATTTACTAACAAAAGTAGGATTAGACTTATTAATAAAACCAGTAGGTTAAGCCATGCATATATTTTCTTCAATATGACCATGAAGAAAGGCATTTGAAACATCAAGTTGATGCATAGGCCAACTAAATTGTACTGCTAAGCATAAGAGAATAGATAGAAATGGCTTTGATAACAAGGATAAATGTTTCTTGAAAATCAATGCCTTTTTGTCGATTAAATCCTTTAGAGCATCCCCAACAATACTCTTTATCTCACTCCCTATTTTAGTTTGTCTTGAAATTGTGTGAACTCTAACAATACTCTTTATCTCACTACCTATTTTAAACTTTTATTAATAAAACTATATAAAAAAATGAAGAGAGAGTAAGAGACAAAAAAAAAAAGAAAAGAGAGAAAAGAGCATAAGAGAAAGAGAAAGAGAAATAATAAAATATTACTTAGGAGCTCCTAATGGCTCTTAAATCTGAGGAGGGAGAATGTAAATTTTAGAGAGTGAGATAGATAAGGAAGAAGATATAAAGGTTGTTAGAAAGCATAACACTTCCTAAATTTAGGTAAGGAGGAAAATAAAGAGGCTATTGGAGATGCTCTTAGCTACAAGTCTGGTTATGTAGCAAGTAATTGAACCATCCAAATTTCTTTTAATTGTATAGACTCATTTATTTCCAATAATATTAGCATTAAGGGGACAAGGAACCAATGTCCATGTGTTAGTTTAGTGCAAGGCTTGAATTTCATCCATCATGGCTTTTCTCCATACATCTAACTTTTGGCTTGAGAGAAAGAGGTGGGTTCGGTAAAATGATAATCAATATTAGGAGTAAGGGATATTGGTGACTAAATTTGCTTATCTCTTTTGCATGGTAGTTGAACGTAAGGTCATGGTATGGGTTCTAGAATGGACATTAGGATCAAGTTGGACATATGGTTGGTTGAGTATTGTCTTAAATCAACAATTAAATTTGAAAGCGATAAGGAAGAAGAATCGGCAGTAGAGGATATTGTGGGATCACATGTGTTTTGGTAAGTGGGATGGGATTGTATGGTTGATGAATAGAGAGAATGGTGGGATAATGATAAAGATTGAGTAAAAGTTGGTGAGAGAGATCAAGAAGAGGAGTTATTACCTGATGAAGAATCATGACCTCTACAAGTTATGTGAAGCTATATAGTTGGATGAAAATCGAACACTTGCTCTTCATCCATATGGTTTTTGAATGGAAATTTGTGCTCTTCAAAATGTAAGTGTCGTGCAATATAGGATTTGTTATTTAAAAAATCAAAGCACCGAAAATCATAGTGAGAAGGTGATAGTTCTAAATTCATGCATTGCTAAGTTCAAAAATTGAATTTATTTTGATTATAGGTACCTAATAAGAGATAAATTGCACACCCAAAACTATAAAAATTAGCATAAGCTGGATGCTTTTTTAATAAACAAAATAAGGCAATTCATTATCTAGAACACGTGTTGGGGGAGAATTTATAACTTGAACTAAATTATCAAATGCATAGGACCAAAAATTCAAAGGAATAGAGGCATGGGAAAGTAATGAAAGACTCGTGTCCACTATGTGAATTTTTTTTTCCGGCAACACTATTTTGTTCATTTGTGTAAGGACATGCCAATCTATGTGCAATACCTTTAGATGCCATAAATTTATTTAATTTTCTATACTCCCCTGTCTAATCACATTGAATAACTTTAATAGTTGTTTGAAACTAATTTTCAACAAGCTTTTGAAATAGAATAAAAACAATCATTAATTATCTTTTTTGTTTGATAGGATAGTACCATGTATAATAAGTAAAATTGTCGACAAAGATAACGAAATATTTGTGAGCTTGAGATGAAATATTAGGAGTTGTCCCCCAAATATCAGAGTGAATTAATTTCACAACAGATGATGTAGAATGAACAATAGAAGGAAGTGGAAATTTATTCATTTTTCCTTAAAGACATGCAAAACATTTGGAATGCAAAGTTAAAGGATGAACACGACGGATTAAAATCTCTAACAATTTTATTTATTGTTGAAAATTGTGAATGTCCTAATCTAGTGTGCCAATCGGCCAAAGAGACTTGGTTGGCTTGAGGAGATGGAAATAACTTGTAGAGGCCATGATCACTCGCTATGTGAAGCAACTCTGCCTTGGTTACCTTATCTTTAACAAAAAAAAAAAAGAAGGATGAAATTCGAAAAAGCAATTAGTATCTTTAGTAAACTTTTGAACTGAAAGAAGTTGTTTATTTATTTGAGGGACATGAAGAACATTGTTTAATTTCAAAGTTCCATATGAAGATGGTAATGAAGAAAAACCAAAATGTTTGATATCCAAACCTCGTCCATCCGGCACATGTAGTTAATTTATGCCTTTATAGACATTACTAATATTGAAAGGAGATATTTGGTACCACATGATGAGTAGCTCCTATGTCAGAAAGCCATGGTAGGGAAGAAAAACTTATGTCACTATAAAAAAGCTGATGTCCATTAGAGTAGTCAATGTAGGCTTGATTTGGAAAAGCAGAACCAGCTTGGTTCGACATATTTGAAGACCTCATGTGATACCTTTTCTTGCACCAATCAACAGTACGGTTATGAAGGTCCTCGATTATTGTTAGACCGACGATTGGATTAACATTGGTTGTTTTGGCTAGAATAATTTGGTGAAAAAGTGAATGATGGATTTCAGTTTTAAGAGGAACCATGGGTAAAGTTATCTTTGGTAACATTATTAGCCACAAGGCTGTCATGTGTGCTTTTCAAAAGTATTTCATGAGCCATAAGTTTTCCATGGAGTTCATGAAAAGGAACATGGTCAGGGCCAAGATTTAGAGTTGTGATGATGTGATGAAATTCATTTTAGATGTTTCAGTAAATAATAACATTAAGCTCAACATTTGACATGGGTTTACATGTAGGTGCTAGTTCATCTACTAAAGTTTTTACCTTTTGGAGATATTTAGAAATACAAAGATCATTGCGCTTGAATTCTTGTAAATCAATGTGAAGCTAGAATTGTCTATTTTGGGAGACAAATCCAAAGGCATTTCTTAGTGCATTTTATACTTACAAGGAGGAGGTTAGTCCTACAACATAAGAAAAAACTTCTTTAGAAAGAGATGATAAAATCCAAAACATCAACATTTGGCCTTGTTTAAACCAATTTAGGTAAGTTGGGTTTGGTATAGCGGTTAATGGATCATTATTAATGGTAATTTATTTAGGTGGAGGAGAAGTTGTGCCATCAATTAAGTGCATGAGAATGTGATAGTTTAGGAGTGGGATAAACTAGAATTTCCATGCTAGATAATTGTTGAAGTTCAATTTTATGGCAAAGGAATGGGTAGCCATGGTAATGTTTATGAGGTGGTGGAAACAATGGAGATGGTTGAGTTGATGTTTTATGTGTTAGGATTGGTTGATGAAGAAAAAAGAGAAGCCATGTTTGGTAGAATTGGAGGCTCTGATACCATGTAAGACTTTCCAGTTATTGATTGCGATAATATATGTATATGGCTTTATATATAAAGTTATTGTAACAGCAAGATAATGAGTATAAAATACAAATTTTAAAAGAGAATAATATCTTAATCGTATAAAGTTATATATACTCCAATAATCACAAAGGATGGAGAAAGAATATTTGTTCTTGCATGTATGGAAAAAAGGATCTTGATAGGCTTTCGACTAGAAAAGGCGCATTGTCTCTATAGGAGCTCAAGGAGATTAAGGCAAAGGTCTAATAGATAAAAGAAAGTGTAAATCCAAATTTGTGCAAGGCAATAGCCATAAATACAACTAAACTCAATAAGATAATATTTCGTGTGTCACTATATATATATATATATATGTGTGTGTGTGTGTGTGTGTGTGTGTGTGTGTGTGTGTGTTAATGTTATGCTATGTATAGACAATGTACATGCTAAAAGAGAATTAGCAAGTTAATACCGATAATGGGAATAAATAAAGGACATAACAAACACAATAACAAATAAGAAATATGGAAAATGAAAATGATACTTATACTTATAAATAATATGCTATGTATGGTTGTGCTCTAATATGACTTAAAATGTTGTGTCTGGCTGTGACATGATGTAATAAGAAGTGTTTTATATTGTATATGACATATTGTATATCTTGCTATAGTTGCAAATGGCAAGTAATCTGTGTGACAAAGTATGAATAGTTGTTATAATATATATCATAAAATTATATATAAGACAGTGAGTTTATGATATATATATGTGACAAGTTTGTATAGAGAAATATGACATCGTATATGTGTGTGAATGCCTCTTTGAATATGTATGAGAAATTAGTATGCTCTTACTATATTATATGAATTCTTATGCTTATATGACTGATGTTTAAGTGATGCCTGTATGAGAAAATGGAACAATTCTAACATTATGACATCAATGTGTATATGCAATATTTATAAATATGCTTTGCCAAGTGAATAAGTACGACACTATAAAATATGTGTGATTGAGTTTGCAATCATCCAATTAATATAAGGTAAACTTTTTGGCATGCCAATATGGTTCTTTTTAAGTTTGTGTGTGAGACTTTCAGCCTCGATTGGACTATACATCTTCAGTTGGGATATTCTGCTTTGTCTAATACATTCATCTTTGGATAGACCATCTGATTCTTAAGCCGTGATTTTGATAATCTAACTCTTAAATCGTGCTTTCTGATAGGCTCCTTCTTATATGGACACCCCTAGTGTCTCCCTAGAGTTTGGTCTAGTGGCTAAGGTTATGAGCACAATAGTAAGGTTATGACTGAAGACAATCAACCACTAACAATTAAAGGACCAGCAATGGCTTCTTCCATTTACAAAGGACTAACGACTACTAATAATAAGGAAATCATTGCTAATATAATGGAAAATGTAGTTGTATCTCTTGGTATTAAAGATAGCAAATTATGCTCTAATTATTCTATATGATTTGTAAATTTCCTTATCTCCTCTTGTACATTTAAGGAATGAGAATTATCTTTATCTTCAAGAGTTTTCATGGTATTAGAGCTCATTGGAAGCTCAAGCAAGTTAATTCTCATGGCTAATCATATCCCTCTCAAATCTCAATTTGAAACTTAACTCTCATTGCAAACTTTACACCAATGTTCCAACCTAATATCACTAAAATTAGATAGTACCAATTACCTACTTTGGTGATCTCAGATAGAGCCATTAATCCAAAGCATTGCATGGCTCATCATCTCATCAAAGGCAGCGAACCTCCCAGCAGAATGACCAAAGACGATAAAACTGAGCCAAATCCAAACTTTGCCATTTGGAAGAAGAACGACGGACTCCTGACCGCTTTTTTGCTGAGAAACATTGATACTAAAGTTTTGGTCTCACTCGAGAATATTGGCTCAGCCTATAAAGTTTGGAAGTTAATAGAAGAACAGATTCTTCCCACCACAATAGAGAAGGAAATGATACTTAATGAAACATTGATGTCATTAAAGAAAGGAAATTCTCCTCTTGATGAATACATCAGGAAATTCAAAAGACTATATGATAATTTAGCTGCTATCAAAAAGCCAATAGATGAAACTAAGAAGGTCTTTCAATTAGCCAAAGGATTAGAGCTAAATACCAAGACCTCAAAACTGATATGCTCACAAAGCCTCCATACCCTTTGTTCCATCAGTTTGTCATAGCACTCCAAGCTTATGAACAAATGAATAATGACAACACCATTGAAGATAACAACCTGCCAAGACATGATCAATCATTTGTTAGTCCACGAGGAAGAGGACGCGGTAGGAATGGAGGAAGATTCAATTATAGAGAAAGAGGTTTCAATCCTGCAGCCCATCACAGCTCTTATCCTCATACCAATTATCAATCCAACGGCATTGGAGAGAATTCAACCAACTCTAATGGTGCTACATCTAATAAGCAAGACACAACTCCTTTAAAATGCCAAATATGTGGAAAATTTAAAAATTCTGCCATTGAATGTTGGAGCAGATTTGACCACTCATTCTAGCCCGAGGTTCAACTCCATAAGGCCTTGGTAGCCATGAATCTAAACCAAAATGATGATCCAAACTTGTATGTTAATTTTGGAGCTACCACTCACATTGTTAACGATATAGGTAAAGGCAGCATGTTATAAAGGTACTGATAATATCTTTGTTGATAATGGAGAAAGTTTGCCCATATCTCATGTTGGAGAAGGCAAAATTTCTTCAAATAATGGAACCTTAAAACTTAGAAATGTGTTAGTAGTACCTAGTATTAAAAAGAATCTCATTTCAGTCGGTAAAATAATTAAAGATAATTTTTGTACTATTACCATTGATGCTAATTGTTTCTTTGTTAAGTCTCCATAGGGAAAAGTTCTAGCTAAAGGAAGAAAACATGAAGGCTTGTATCGTTTAGAAAATAATCATTAAGCTCTCACTGCTTCAACTAAAGGAATGTCTCAGTATATTTGGCACCAGCGCATGAGACATCCGCATACAAATTTCTTAAAAATATTGCATTCTAAAAATTTAATTGATGTTTCTAGTTGAGACAAACCTCAAACCATTTGCAATAGTTGTCAAATGGGTAAAAGTTGTAAAGTCCCCTTTTTATTATCAAATAAAATTTCTAATTTTCCCTTAGAAAAATTGCAATATGATTTGTAGGGACCTGCTCCCGTTATTTCATGTCAACAATTTTGATACTATGCTATAATTATGGATGACTGCACTAGATATAGTTGGATATTTCCTTTGAACTATAAATATGATTTTTCTGAGCATTTTATTAATTTTCAAAAATAGGTTGAAAATTTGTTTGACAGGAAAATTAAAATTCTTCAAAGCAATAGTGGAGGAGAATTCACTTCTGCTGCCTTCGAAAATCACTTAGCAAATTGTGGGATAGATCACCAATTTTCATGTCCTCGTAGTCCTCAATAAATTGGTATAGCCGAAAGAAAGCACCGTCACATTGTGGGAACTGGTCTTACACTTCTTTTTCAATCACACCTCCCTACCAAGTACTAGGTTGATGCTTTTCTAACTGCTACTTTTTTTTATTATAGAATGCCATCTTCCACCATTATTATGCAAACCTCATATTCTAAATTATTTAATTGTGATCCTGACTATAGTACTTTAAGAATTTTTGGATGCAGGTGTTTTCCTTATCTATGTGACCATGGAAAAACTAAGTTCTCTAAGAGGATGTATCCTTGTATTTTTTTTTTCGGCTACAATCCCATACATAAAGGCTATAGATGTTTATGTCCTACTACTAACAAAGTATATATATCTAGACATGTTGTTTTTGATGAAAATGTTTTTCTATATGCTCTAGATCAAGAAGTAAAAACCCCAAGCATCTTGGAAGTCACTATGTTTCCTTACAACATAGCATGTTCGAAGAAACACTATAATCTTATTCACAAAGTAAAATGTCTCAGCAATGAAGCCACTATTACATTGATTAAGAAAGGGACTTATAGTGATTCAAATAAAGGAGCCCTGCCTTGTACCCAGTGCGAAGTGTTGGATGAAGAAACAAATAATAGTCAGACATTTAAAGAACCCATTCAAGAAACCAAAGTTGCTACTTCTCAATAACCTATTCAAGAAAGTCAAGTTGCTACCTCTCAAGAATTTATTCAAGAAAGTCAAGCTACTACTTCTCAAGCTCACATGGAAACCAATTCCATAAATGTCGACGAAACAAGTTAACATTCAGATGATAATTTTAGCTCTCAAGCTATTCAAGACCAAATTCAAATTGACTCCACTTCAACTTCAAATTTCGCTAACCTACCAGATTTAAGTCATAATATAATTGTTGATTTATCTAATGCAGGTCATGTTCCAACTCCTCAAAATTCACACATGATCACTCGGTTGAAGTTGCAAAAGCATCCTGAACTAAATCCACAACTAGCAAAAGAAATTCAGCAACTTCGATCAAAAAGAGAGGAGCACGCGCTTGTCACTTGTAGTAATTTAAATGTTCCGAAATCTTACAAAATGGCCTTGCAAATACAGCATTGGAAGGAAGCCATGGACCAAGAAATACAAGTTCTCCATGAGAATCAAACTTAGCAGCCTGTCCTTGACCACTAGATACAAATATCATTGGTTCAAAGTGGATCTTTCAAATCAAATTCAAAGAAGATGGAACCATTAAACGCTACAAAGCTTGTCTCGTAGCTCAAGGATACACCCTAGTCGAAGGCTTAGGCTATGAGGAAACATATAGTCCGGTTGTCAAAGCCACCACCATATGCCTTGTGATCACAATTGCCACTATATTAAAATGGAAGATGAGGCAACTTGATGTCAAAAATGCTTTTCTGCATGGGCACTTAAAGGAAACTGTTTACATGGAGTAACCTCCTGGGTTTAAGGATTCTAATACCTCTAACTTAGTTTGCAAATTAAATAAATCTCTCTATGGTCTCAAACAAGCACCTCGTGCTTGGTTTAATATATTATCTCAGTATTTAATTCATATTGGTTTTATATGTAGTAAAGCTTATCCATCTTTATTTATCTTACATAATAATAATATTGTCATAGTTTTGCTAATTTATATTGATGATATTGTGCTTATAGGAAACAATGAAGCCTCTATTCACACTCTCATCAACCAATTAAGTTCAAAGTTTGCATTAAAAGATCTTGGAAAATTACATTATTTTCTTGGGATTGAAGTTCAACACTCAAGTGATGGGGTTACACTTTCTCAAAGTCAATATGCAAGAGACCTCCTTCATCATGCCAAATTAATCAACAACTCTCTTTTCAAAACTCCTATGGCAATAAAAAACCAACCATCTCCTCAAGATTCTCAGCCTGTTGATGCAACTGAATATCGCAGCCTTGTAGGAGCATTACAATATCTTACTTACACTAGGCCAGACATAGTTCAAGTTGTCAACAAAGTGTGCTAAAAACTACAAATCCCATTATGCACGTTCTAAGCATATTGAAATAGATTATCACTTTGTTTGGGAACAGGTTCTTGTTGGAGCACTCATTACTCATTATGATCCCTCTACTCAACAAATCGCAGACATATTTACAAAGCCTTTATTAACGATTCCATTTCTTACTTTCCGAAACAAGCTTGGAGTCCACTCGGACATTCCCTCTAGCTTGAGAAAGGGTGAAGACCGTCAACCACAAACAAGTAAAGGACCAGCAACGACTCCTTCCATTTACAAAGGGCCAGCAACTACTTCTAACAATAAGGAAGTCATTGCTAATATAATAGAAAATGCAATTGTATCTCTTGGTACTAAAGATAGCAGATTATGCTCTAATTATTCTATATGATTTCTAAATTTCCTTATTTGTATTTGTCTATAAATATTTCTTTGTACCTCTTGTACATTTAAGGAATGAGAATTATCTTTGTCTTCAAGAGTTTTCAATGACATGCAAAGTTGTTTTGATCTCTATGTTCGTGTATTATGAAGTACGTTATCTAGTTACTGCTTGATGGATAAAATTAATTAAATTATGAGACAATATGTTATGTGAGTACACGTTGGTTACTACTTGAAAATAAGTTTAAAGCATGTTAGCTATGGACACAGAAGTTGTGACATGTTGTGCTATATGTGTTGAGCTTAAATATGGTTTCATTTCTGTGTGATGCATCAGTGTTTTATCTATCGTATGTGTTAGGAGGTAAGACAACTTTTTATTAAATATGTACATGTATTGTTTGCTAAAATATTAGAAAGCTTGCTAGGATAATATGTGAAATAAATATAAACGTTGTTAGCCTATTACTATAAAGCTTGCACCATTGAGCGTAAGCTCAGTGCAGTGTTTTGTGTCTTGCGCAGATAGTAGATAGAAAGCAAATAGCTAGAAATAGGTGACTAGTTCTGCAGAACCAGTGTATTCCACTGAAAGAGCACAATAGCAGCAATAGAGTTAGCCACCTTATCGGGTTTGGTTTTATATTTTGATCATGTCATGTATATTATTAGACACTACATGCATCACGTACAAGTTGAGCATCCATGTAGACATGTGCTCTATAACAATTAAAAGTGTATAATAATTCAGTTTTGCTGTTTAGAAAATATATATGTTTCAGTTCCATTGGAAGTTTTACAAGTATAATTGTTATGTGTCTTTAAGTCATATACAAGCATGTTAGTCAGTGACAATATAATTTAGATTACTATGTAAGTTTTTTTTTTTTTTGAAATGATTACTATGTAAGTTTAATATAAAACAATTATTTTGATAAAACTTATATACTATACATAATAAGGTGTATATATAATCATATTTAAAATTTAAAATAATAGGTATATAAACTCATAAGTATATATTTATAAATATATAACGTATAAATATGTAAGTTTGTGATTATTTAATTTTAAAGTATATTTATAATTATAATATCTTTATTAATTATTATAAACTATATAAATTTATAAGTTTATTAAATACATCAATTATATATGTACTATTAATAATATAATATAGATTAGTATTAAGTTAAAATTGTTTTAACAAAAAACCATATAATATAATTTGAACAAATAATAATTTAGATTGATTTATTATATAATTAAATTATACTTACTATAAAATATGTTACTTTAAAATTAATTGCACTTCAATTTGATTTATCAAATAATTATTATAACTAATATTTATTATATAATACAATTAAAATAAATTATAAATGCTAAAAAAATTAATTAATGATAAAAAAATTATAGTAAAAAATGAATACTTTTATTATATTACAAATATTTTTTTAATAAAATTAAAGAGAAATTCATTGGTCAATGCACCATGATATTCTAGCTAGACTGACAACATATTACAAATATTTTTTATTTATATATTAATAACAAAGATAGCTCGTTGATTTAATTGCAAACTTATTTTAGACTTTTATATATATATATTATGAGTTCAAATTTCTGCACCAGAATCGTAAATTTTTTTTAGCATATAAAATTGTTTTGAATATATGAAATTTTTAATATGATTATAAATTTAAATTCTATTATATTATATTTATATAACAAGACTATAAAAGTTATAAATAATATTATATATACTAAATTTTAAACATATAGATATCACTTTTTTCCGTATAATTCAGTTTTAAAACAGTTCAATACAATTCAGTACAATTTTTGATTTGAGTATCAATAAAAGATTCAGATTTGTCACAGTCAAAGTCAACAGTACAATTCAATTCAGTTCTAGTAAAAAAAGTTAATAATATAATTTAGTTTTAGATCTTTGTTTTTCAATTTTTCAATCTAATTCGGAAAGATTAAGAATCCGTACAATATCAGCAACTTCGTTAGCTGTGATGTCGCCAGAACCAATGCAGCGAATAACAAAGAAGAGGAGGAGAAGGCAATGCTGGTGGTGAAAGTTAGTGGTCCCGGTGTAGAGGGGGCACATGGAGATTAAGTCTAGCATGAGCCCATGGCCCAAAATGGGAAGCTCTCTTATGCTGTGCCCTATTGATATATACTTGGTTCTACTGCTTGTGATGATCTACAAAGGTGGAAAAATTGAAGAAATCACTCCTTTAATACGAAGATAGAGCTGCTAAAGGCATCAAAACTGATTGATATAGCCCTTTTTTTCCAATTTTTCCTTTGGCTTGGAAGAGATGAGATTATGTCATTTTTTTTCTTCAATCTCTCACAATTTAGTTTAGGAATCAGTAGGGGAAGTTGTCATTTTTGAGTATTTGGTGGATGGAAATTATGAAAACTTGAAGAAAATTGTAAAGAGAAGGGACGGTTTTAGGTGGAAAGGAAGATGAAATCAATTTTTCTTGTTTAAGAAAAGTTTTATTACTTACCAAATTGCACCCATCAAATGCCACCATATATTTCGCAATCAACATTCAATTAACATGCAAGCAATCCATGTGGCATGTTGCACACCTTTGTTATTTTATTTTTAATTAATTTATTAATAATAATTTTCAATTAACTTTAGTTACTTTCATATTTTCCAATTAATCCTCTATTTTTTTCATATTTAATTTAAATCATACCTTAGCATTAAGTTTTATGTTCTAAACTAATTAATTTTCAACAAAAAAATAAATCGATGGTGATGATAATAATAATAATAATAATAATAATAATAATAATAATAATAATAATAATAATAATAATAATAATAATAATACAGGTGTTTTATATGTCTACTATATGTTCAGCATATATGGGTTATATATTTGTACATATTACTAACATATAACCTACATATAATCAAGTTATAATAAAATAGTGCAGTTTGAATTTATCTCTACATAAAATATTATATATTAGTTATATAGGTTATATGCACAACAAGTGAATGAATTGTTTCTAATCAGCCTTCAAAGGGTGAGTTCTAAAGCTCAAACTGTCCAGTTCAAGGTTTTTTGACGCTATGAGTCTATTTCCAGTATTAGATTTAAGAAAATAAGTTAAAAAATAGGAGAAACAAAGAGAACAGTCTGACACTCGATTTTTTTTTTTCTAATTAGCCTCAAATTGTGGTTTTCAAAGCTTAACTTATTCAGTTTAAGATTTTCTACTTTTTGAGTCTATTTCTAATGTTAGATTTGAGAAAGGAATCTAGTAAATAAAAGAAACAGAGATGACAGCCTGATAACCAATTTTTCTTCTCTTAGTTTCGTAAATCTAGTAAATTTTGGAAAAACTAATATTAATAGAGTGATAAAAGAGGTAAAAAAACTAGTTGTTGTTTAAATTTCGTGATAATTGGAGGTCGTTTGGATGGTTTACAAAATTAGTAGTAGAACATAGAGAATGAGAAAATAAGAAGAAAGAGATAAGATAAAGAAAAACCTGGAAATGAATAAGAGGAAATTGAAATTTTGTAAATGCTAGGATAAAATTTGGAATCCCATCGGGGATTTCCCCAAAGCCCCCTTTTTCTTAAAAATAAAAATAAAACCCTTTGGCTGCTTAGTTGGCAAATACTGCTTTAATTAAATACTAATTTCTCTATTTAGAAATAGTTAAAATTATTGTACAATAATTAAAATATATTTAATATATAAATAAAATATTATATTATTATTAAATCTCTATTGATTTTATTATTGAACATCTCAAAACAAATTATTTTTTCTAATTTTAAATAAGAATATAATGAATAAAAAATAATTAATAGTTATAAATAACTAATTTTTTACTCTTAAAAAATAGTTATTTTGAAACATCAAAAATTGAAACAATATGTATTTAGAAACATGAAGAGTGTGAACAAAAAATTCTCTTATAAGTGAAATTCTAACTGGATGGTAAATTGGTTTTACAATGGAGCTCTGAATAGAGAGGTGTCTTAGAAATGGAGATTTTTCTATTGGCTGCCTTGGTATTGTCCGGTGGTATGTGATTGAAATTTGATGGCCTAAAATATGATATTACATACAAAAATAAAAGGGATAATTGTTAAACTCAACTTTTAAGATTGTATTAAAATTAAAGTATATTTTCTATTTTTTCATTTAAATATATAAATTTTTAAAATTTTATCAATTTCTGAAATTATGCCGAAATTCTGTTAACATAATATAAAATTCGAGGAAGATTAAAATGGTTGTTCTAACTAGAAAGCTGAGTCATCTTAGAAATTTTAAAAAAACATCATTTTTATTTTCCTTAAAATTTTAAAACTTAAATATCTCTTTAAATTTGAAAACTAATATATGTAACTGTCGTATTTAAGAGTTGTCTAGTCAGCAGAGCAAAGAGAAATAAAAATTTTGCTGTAAATAGAGTTTCGCCGGAAAGATTTAGATTTTAAAATTTTAGAAAAAACAAAAACGATAACGTTTTAAAGTTTATAAGATGATTTAGTTTTTCAAGTCTGCTTTCTAGTCAATATAACATTTTTAATCTCATCATAATTTTATATCGTGTCAGCAGAATTTTGCCGGAATTCACAAATTGATAAAATTTTAAATGTTTGTATATTTAAATGAAAAAATATAAAATACAATTTAATTTTGATACAAACTTATAAGTTCAATTTTTCCAGAATAAATATTATTTTTTTTTGTCTAATCACAAGTATTCTCAGTTAGTCAATTAGAATTGCACACTAAAACTAATTATATTCATATTAAATAAAGCTTTAAGGCTTTAAGGGCAGCAACGTACTTCCTCATGAATTTTAAGGTATAGACATATTTGGAGCTAGAATTTGAGATATCCGATTAAGTTATAAAAGATTAACACATTTCATCTACACCTTCATATATTGAATATAAATTATATTAATTGTTACTAACTAGTAAGTTAGTATACATGTCATATGAACAATTCTAAATAAAAAAAAGTTTGATTAAATGAATGCAAATATAAACAATTAATATGAATATGACAATTAAGTGGAGACAGGGAAGTACATTATTTAATTAAATCAACGAATAAAATAAAAGAAAATGAAATAAAAAGAAAATAAAACAACAGGGACGCAATGAAGGCTGATAGTCGTGGATCCACGCAAGAAAATAAAACGTTTTCTGAAATTTTTTTTGAATTTTTAACTTTTTTTTTTGAATTTTAAAAATTACTTTTGAATATAAAAAAATATATATTTTTTCAGAAATATATTTAAAAAATATCAGTAAATTAAATTAAAAAAATTAAAACCTAATTAAAATTCCCAACACCCCATCGGTAATGATTATCGCGGAATGGCCATGATTTAATTTGACCGCATTTATGCACATGGGATGCACGTGGATAGCTAGAAATGATAATGGACACGGATTAACAAGTATTCGCACCTATTCATATCCGTTTAAATCCTAATAGGTAATTTTATTTAGATTTTAAAATGAGTTTGGATAATAATTTTTAAATTTGTTACGAGTTTGGATAAGGTATGAATAGAGACTCACAGATACTTGCTATCCGATTATATATATATATATATATATCATAATGGATAATATATAATTTTATTACTTTAATATTATTTTTGAACAATTTGATAAATTATTTTAATTTAAATGTGTTTAATTATATTTTATGTTTTATTTTATCTATATTATTTGATTTTGTAATAATTTATAATAGATTATTTTTATATTTTTAAAAATTTTAATTATTCATTTAGTTTGAATTTTATTTTAGTTTAAAATTTTGAGTAATAAATTGATAATTAAACAAATTTGGATATTAAACGGGTATTATTAATCGGTTTTGGGATATATACGAGTATTAAGATTAATTCTTTAAACGGATTTAGGACGAATTTTAATAGTGATATATATAATCAAATTCAAGTTCGGGTAGGACAATTTTCGCGGATATCCTACTAGTTGAAAATGGTGTTTATTTTGTAACTTTTTGATGTGCTGTTCTAGAAGAATTACACAATTCTGTTTTGATTATTGATTTGAGATCCTCCATCTATTAGACTGTTACTAATCGAGTCAAAATTCCGTGCTCAATTCTAAACAAATTAAAAAGGAAAAAAAATTAAATTCACCAATTCAAATATTTTAAGGTCCAACTCATTTTTTTTCATTAAGAGATTTAATAAATAGACTATGAACTATACAATAGAAGATAGTTCAAATAGTAATATATATAATCGGATTCAAATTCGGGTATAATAATTTTTATAGATATCATATCTGTTGGCAATTATGTTTATTTTGTAGCTTTTTGATCTTTCATGTGCTGTTCTAGAAGAATTGCACAATTCTGCTTTGATTATTGATTTAAGATCCTCAAATCTTCTAGACTATTACTAATCGAGTCAAAATTCCGTGCTCAATTCTAAACAAATTAAAAAGGAAAAAAAATTAAATTCATCAATTCAAATATTTTAAGGTCCAACTCATTTTTTTCATTAAGAGATTTAATAAATAGACCGTGGATTATATAATAGAAAATAGTTATCTCCTTTTATAAATTATAAAGTTATTAAAATACACTAATATAAATAGATGATAATAAAAGATTTGAATTCGAAAATTCATAATTTTTATAAGTAAATTATCACATGCTGATTGACAAGTTGAACTAATTTTTAGATTATAAAAAGAAAAGTATTTTATATTATTATTATTTTTTATTTAAAGCACAAATTTTTATTTTTATTCAAAATTTTAAAATTATTTAAATCATAGTGAATTCCAAAATGTTTAGGAAACCAAACCCCTAATTGAACAAGAAGAGGTATAAATCTCTGAAATTGAAAGACATATATAAACACTCTTTAATTTTCACAAAAACGGCATTCACATATCTCAAATTTGGAAGTCACCTATTATAAAAATTAACTTGTGAAAAGCGTAACACTTGCATTTCTAATAAAAAAAAAACATAATAGATGATAAAATGATGAATAAATATGTCATCTCGGTATTGAAGGTAAAAAATTATATATTTCTAAAATGAAAAAAAATAATATATAGCAAACTGGGCAAAAAATATTTTAATAGTTAAATGGTGTGGATAACTTGCACGGACATTTTACTTTAATTCAAATTTTCCCAATTTAATAATTTAACAAAAAAATAAAATTAACTTTAATTAGTTGATTCTCCTTTTTCTCCTCCTTTAACTGGAAAGCAACTTATGCAAACTGATTCAGCTTCATATATCTTCCATTCACAGAAGAATTATCTTGAGCTTTTTAGTATGGTTGTGCTTCTTTTATAAAACTAACTGAAAAATATAAAATAACATAAAATGATATGTTTATATTAATAAAAAATTATATAAAAATATATTTAAATACATAATATAAACTAATTATAATATATATATATATTATAAAAATTATATTAATATCTTGTCTCAATATAATAAATATATTTATTAAATAATTTAATAATTATATTATTATTACAACATGTCATTTTATTAAAAAAAACAAAGGTATAAAAAAAAAATAATAAGCTACTTGCTTTTTTTGGATGCTAGTTCTACTAGTTTATTTTTTTTAGAGACTATAATCTAGTTTTAAACTTATTTTTTTGGAGATTATAATTTAGTTTTTTCTAAATAAACTATTTTACTAAATATAAATTATTACTCATATTATATTATTTTTTTGATTAAACTAAATTATAAAATTATAATCTAGTTTGATATTGATAAATATCACGAAAGATGTCCATGTATAAACTCTTCTTGTTCGAATCAACTCTTATGTATAACTAGTCGTATCCGTTAGTGCTACTGTCCTACCTTTGGTTTTCATAAGTCATTGAAGAAAAAGTCAAAGGATCTCTTGTCTATATTGTTTAGTGCTAATACATTTACCTTTTTTTTATATATTAAATAATATACTATAATAGACATATGTATTTCACGTTTATAATAAATAAAATATTTAAGTTGATCAAAATATGAAAGTAGTAGTTATATTATATTATAAACGATATATATCTCATTAAATCATAAACTTTGCTCTTTTTTACAATTATATCCAATTTTACAAAAAAAATATTTAAATTATATAAACTTATACTTTAATAATAAATCTAGCTTCAGTATAATGGAATCACACTCTGAACTTAGCTAGTGCTATTTGAATTGTCCAGATGGCATGTCAGTTACACTAAATGATATGTCAATTAGGTTTGGAATGTATGGATTGTCCAAATAACATGTGAGATGATATAGATTGTTCAAATGACATGTAAAAGGACATGCCAACTATATCAGATGACATGCCAATTAGGTTCAGAGTGCAGTTTCGTGATACAAGACTAGATTTGTTATTAAAGGGAAAATTCATATAATTCAAATAAATTTTTTGTAGAATTGGATATAACTATAAAAACATGCAAAATTCAGAATTTTACGTAGTATTTGCCCTATTATGAAATATACAATCTCTTGATTATCCACAGAGATTTTATTATCAAGTTGTTGACAATAATGAAATAAATATTTCTGATAAAAGATAATTGTAAAAATTTTTAAAATCAGAAAATGACTGTAACATCCACAATTTATGGCCTATAATTATTATGAACTTTGGAAGGTATTATGGTAATTATAAAATGGATATAACTGGCTTATTAGAATAAAAAGTTTTTCAGGATAGTGTCCCACTCGAGACTAAAGTGTCACGGTCAGGAGAGGTATCCCACTTGTGATATTGGATTTCCCGATCGAGATTCATCTTGGGACTGCATGTAATAAATGCGTGATTTCACACCATTTTTAGTCTCCACCCAAACCCTAGCGGTCTCTATCGATCAAAAACACTCTTCCTTCCCTTTCCATTAATCCTCCTTCATTTAAACATAAGAAAACACGATTGATTTTGGTTTTATCAAAGATTAAATAGGGGTTTTGGTATTTTTCTCAAGAACACGAGTTGCTTACGAATAGTCCTAGAAATTGAATTCTCCATCTGTATTCTTGTTATTCCAAAAGTGGTTCAGTAAGTATTTCGATCTCCTACAATTGTTGGTTGGATTTTAATCAATTATTATCATAAAAGTTAGGGTTTTCCAATGTTTCGATATGGTTCTCTTAAGAACAATATGTATAGAACGATTTATGACCCTTGGCTCATATGTTTGATGCTAGGGAACAAAATGGAAGGTAGGAATGGACATCAGAACATGAGAGAAATGTTAGAGTGAAAGTTTTCGACTTCATTGTTAGAGATTTGTATATATAATTATATTTATTCATTTTTTGGTTGTATGTTTGCTAGTGCCTAAGTATTTTAGATGTTATGTCTCTAGTAAATGCCATGAGCCTCAATTTGAATGAATTTGATTTGATGTTATGGATTAATGATATGGATTATCCATGATTTTCATGTTAAATTGGTATAATACGAATTAAATAGATTATAGCATGTTTATGATGATAAGATGGTCTGCTTAAATTATTTATGATGTTTTAGAATTGTGTTATGCTTTTGGAATCAAGGGAATTGGAGATAGTATGTGAAAACTGAGTTTTCATATTGCTAGTATTGGACCTCTTCGGGTCGAGAGAGTGGAGTCCCGATTGGGACTCACGAGACCCAGGCCTACACAGTCCTGCAATGGGCATGGCCAGTGGCACCAATATTGCAACGTCCTAAAGTACAGACATACTCATATACAAGTGTACGATACTGAATATGATAATATGGAAATATATGCCTTATCTACTATGATATAAAATGGGGAAAACATGATTATATGATAATTAAATTGGATATGATGATAAGAATATTATGTCTTATATGCTATGATATGAGATAAATGGATGTATATGATGATACATGGATTATGATGTGATATGTTGTTATGCGATATCATGTAAATGCTATTTTTGATCATGGAATATTATTCATGTGAATAAGAAAAATGACTTTAATGCCCTACTCATATTATGACTGACTATAGGATAGATGATATACAATTAAGGGTGGTTACGGTACCAAGCCAGCAAGCCAATCGACAGGCCAGCACGGGTCCGTTAACCCCCCCGAAGGATTTTTTTCCATAATCTTATTATGAACCGACTCGAAATAATTTTTTCATATTTTGGATCTCATCCAAAGCCATTTTAATCATTTTTTACATCTCTAATGCGTGTGACCCATTAGGTTCTAGGTTATATTGGCCACTTAAATTATCAAATAATTTAAGCAAGTCAGGAGCGGTATCTAACAACACATCATGACTCCTAATTGACCGAAAAGTCAGTAGTTTGACTACGAACCTTTCCATAGATAACAATATGTGCAATTTGTCCTTTCACCATCCTATATCCCACTTGGTTCAGAGCATGGATTATGTGTCAGCTCTCGCTAGACTGACTACGTCACATCTAACTCAAGTGATATTAAATCTTGTCCTTGGGACTCATTACTCTATTAGACATGTTACTGAAGACCGTTTTCAGGACATTTCCACTATGGCCAGAGATTCCCGAGTAATGATCCCGATAAGAGGCCGTGGGTATACTCTTCCTCTATCAGGAGTGGTAAATCCTCTGTTGGCTACCCAATTATCTTCGAATACCTCAAGCTGTACTCAATCACCACCCTATCACCACCCTATGAGCGACTTCTATAAGGCAATAAGGAATAGTGTCAAAGCATAGAATCAATATCCAAGATATCCTTGAGTATCTCAAGTCTAAGGATACTTGCCCTATTACTTTAATGAGACTATCGTTGACATTTGAATAGATAATCCACATGATCGTCTTGTAATATGTCATCCAATGTACTTAACTACTTTTGGTAAGCATCCACATGCTAACTTTGAACATCTCATGTTCACAGCTTATGAGATCTATTGCCTAATCCAATCAAGGAATATAACATGTGCTAGTCTATCCGGATCAACTATGTCTCATCTTGTTGATCCTATGACTAGGGATAATTTAAATATTAACATAGTTACACATAATAGGAATCTCATTATCATGATCCATCATGATTTCCTTTATGCTCCGTTTCATATCATGGACTTTCATTAATCAGTTTAAAATCTATATCAATTCATATGCAAATGAATACTAATATAATGAAAGAATACCTTTATGAATATGTACACTAAGTGCCTAAGGCAATTGCCTTATGGGTACATCTCTAACAATTTATTTTATACATTATTTTCGGACAAAGTGGCTACATCTCCAAGAGCGCTTTTGACTCAGTATGCTAGCAATCATTTATTTTTCAGTCAAGTGACTTTAGCTCCGAGAATGCACTTGACTCAAATACAGATTCAGACAATCATGGTTAGGTGGATAGGGTGGCTTCAGCTCCGAAAGCACCCCTATTCATAACCTGTATCCAGTAGTCTAGTATTGAGTAATCAGGCAAATTAAATGAAATAAACGGATAAAGGAAAATTGTTCTACAATGAATATGATTATAGAAAATGACTTTTGCTTACCTGGTACGCTAATGTTATTGTTTAATAGTTTGATTGGCATGATCACATGACTATGATTAACATGAATTGAAATATGAAGAGTTGTGTTATACCATGAATAATATGAATTGAATTGTATAACATGTATATTAGAATTTATATGATTATATTTACCACTAAATTTGGATAGCTTAGCGTATGAATTTTCTACACGCAGGTTCGGAGCTGTAGAAAGAGTTGACACAAAGAAGCTGAGCCAGTTAGAGTCAGCTGATTCAGAGTCAGCTCATAAATTTAAGCATTTTCCATGATTCATGTATTTAGGATAATTGAATATTTGTTTTAATATGGATTCTGAATTATGAAGTTATGGATTTGAGATTTTGTAAAATTGTTTCATATTGGGCACGTTTAGCCCTGATTTATAAACTTTATGATTATGATTTATTATGTAAGCATGGATACATGATATTTATCTAAATGGTTAAATACTTTTACTATAAAACAGATGTATGGTAATGTAATATGTTTAACTGCTAAAGGTTAAAAAGAAATAACTACATAGAATTTGATAGAAAGTATGCAGTAGCACTCCCTTGTACAGTGGTTTAGTATGCTATATAGGAGGGTGTTACAATGACAGTGAATTGGATATTTATTGAGTCTCTAGGTTATTTCATGGTTTATTTTAAGGAGGAATATCATTTTTCATGATATAGTGATATTTAGATAAACCAATAGGTTCTTAAAAAGCTAATGGTACTAAATGCTGACATCTGATAATAATTAATAGGTTGTACTTGACGTCAACAATTATTATCATAGTCATATATATGAGTCTTTTATGGCTCAAAGTTATTTGACTTTAGGTGTCAAGATTGTCCTTTCATGTATAGCTGTGGAGGTGCCCTTGCCCAATACCAGGCTAGCCATGCTTGGTAATCCAGATTATAGTCACTATAGTTAGACATGTATTGAAACATAAGATTACCAATTATAGGACTTGTTACTCTAGAGCACTAAGGCAAGATCCTAATGGAGTTGGCCTTTTTTGGTTCTGATGGAATAAATTTCTAGTCAATAGAAATATGACTTATTAGATATAAGATCAATATTATTAGTTACATTGATAATAATAAGTTTTATTTTAATCAGAATGCGAATTACCACTCATTAGTATATTGACAAATAAGATTTGACGTGCTGTGATCCTACTCAATATTGAGATCATAACGATATGACTTAACATTATAATCTAGAGATCATATTAATATTCGAGATTTTATTGATAATTAAAAGGAAAATTCTGAAAAGGTACTTAATGTATTCGGATACACAAGAAATTGGGAAATTGTGTCTAATATAATATTAAAGATGTTAATATTATATTTTTGCTCTAATAAAATTATTAACCTTATAAGTCACATCCAAATTAAATAAATTTACTAGTCCAAATATTTAGGATGCATGGATTTAATTTAATTGAGAATTAAATTAAAAATGATCATTTATATAATTTTAATTATTTCTCCTACATAATTTTAATTAAAGTGTTAATTAAAATTATCATAAGTTAATTTAATCAAATTGTTAATTAAATTAACCATAGTAGTAAGTTAAATTAAGGCAAAAGACATATATGGCCCCCAAACTATTTTATTTTTGACATTTAGTCCCTTGATTCATTTTTTGATCCTTATAGCCCCTGAACTCTATTATTGGTTCACTTAGCCCCCTTTTAATTTATAAAAACGTAGCATGCAGCCACTTATTGCTGACATAGCAAGGATAGTGAAATTAACACTATATTTGAAGCACGTGAAAAGATTTATAATTTAATATTTTTTAAACAACAAAATCATTAATTCGCAACATATCTCTTTTTTTTAAAAAAAAAAAAGAAAAATATTAAAATTTTGAAGAACTAATCTTGAAATCCATATATGAAAGCCTTGAAGAACTAATCTTGAAACCAAATCTGAAAACCCATATCAGAATAGAATAAAGAAAAACTAATCTTTTATGTCACAAAGAAGAACTCAAATCTAAAGTTGTTCATTGAATATTAACTAAATCATAAAGTACATAGAATTAGGAGTCACAACGTGACGGATTTCAAAATCCCCGACCCTGCCCTTATCCCTGACGAGAAAATTTTTGTAGTCTCCATCCCTGCCTCCTATGGAGATAGGGATCCCTGATCCCGATCTGTTGCCCTGATTTCAGTATGTCAATTTCAATTTTAAACTAAAACACAGCTACTAAGGGTTTACCAGATAACTATCAATGTATCTTTAATCCTTCTTTGATTCATTAGAAAAAGAAACCAAGTTCTGATTCCATAGGAATGAAAATCCATGGCGAGTTTGAGCCATTCAAACTTCCAAGAAAAATGTTTCCTATAAATTTGAGCCAATTTAAACAAATCTTGAATTGTTTATTTATGAATTACCGTATTATATAAAAGTTTCATTAAGATTTTTATACAGCCTGAAAACACCAAAAGAGACATGGTGCAAAGCCAACCAATGAAGAGTAAAAGGAAAAAAAACTATTAAAAAGAAATAGTACCTTAGACTATCATAGAAAATAAGTGTATCAAACTTTTGTGGCAAGAACAGAAGTTTCAACTGAGCAAATGAAAAATTCCAACAGTTTAAGTTAGATTCTGAGAAGAGAGATAGATAAAAACTATCCAAAAATTAGAAACTCAACATCAAAAAATAAATAAATAAAAGCAAAGTTCTTACCTTGCAATTTGGAGTCTTTCAAACCAACCTAAGACCAATTTGAAGAATAAGGTGGAGAAATGCGGCTCTGTTGGAGGAATGAGGTGCAGTTTAGCAGTTAGCATTTAGGTTTAGAAATTAGAAATGAGGCACGGCTGACAGTTGTTAAAGGAAGGCTAAGGGAGGAAAATGGAAATGAGAAGATGGGGGCGGTTGTGTTGGAGTTTATTTTATACCTAGGGTTTTTTTATTTTTTACTTATTATTTCATGTATTTTAAAATAATTCTTTTTTTTCATTTTCAATTACTTACATGATTTTGATATAAAATAAATTATTTTTTCTACTTCCATGCAAAGTTATACTTTTTGTTAAATTATTGTATTTTTAGAAATAATATTTAATTGACTAGGATATATATATATATATATATATATATATAGTAGAACCTGTATAATTTATTTGCTTATACTTACAAAAGCATAATCACATTTCATATATTTATTATGACTAATATATATTTTAAACATTCTTTATTACTCTATAATTTTTTGAATCATTGATTTTTTTTAAATAAATTTTAGTATTGTAAATGTTGAATTCTTTAAACATATTTAAAATCTTTTGAATAGACTATTTCATTTGTAGAAATCGTTACTACAAATGTACAATTTTTTTCAATATGATAACTTTTAGTTATTTTAACTATGATAAGAATAAATTCCAATTTTTTAAACATACAACTAAATTGTTAGAAACTTTAGATTAATGAAAAGCTTATATATATATATGGTATTATAATATATAAGAGTATAATTAACTAATAGAAACTTCTACATATATGATGATACTATTGTAAAAATATTAGTTATAAAGAGTATAATTGAAGATATTTATTAGAAAATATAATATATATATATATCATATTAAAAATATATTCGAGGCAGGAATTGGGGCGTAGCATATAGGTCCCGTTCCCAAAAATTAAAATTTGGATTTTTCCCATAATCCGATCTGAACTCAGTCAATGGTCAAAAAACCTATCTCGTTCGGTGCGATTTTGGATTGAAGCTCCACAGATGCAGGTCTAATTGTCATTTCTACATAGAATTTGTAACACCTCTTATCCCACTCTAGAACAATAAGGTAAGAGAGTGTTGCTAGCTTGCTTGTGTTGAAAAATTCGCTATGTAAAAACACTGATATTTTTTTATTTATTACTATTAACATTAATATTTTTACTTTCAACTAAGCTTGCATCCAATTAAAAATTTTGTACACTTCAAAATTCATAATCCATATCTTGTAATTAAACATATATTTACAATAATATTATACCAAAAATATTTGTGTAATACACTCCATTATATTCTATATGAAAGAAATGTTTAATTAATTATTTCAAGCTTCTAATAAAATAAACAAAAAATGATTTTGAGACTTTAAGCTGTTTTTTATTGGATTCCCTTATTTTTTTGACAGCTATTTTAGATTTTGAAATATTTTTAACTTGTGTGAGAAATTCGTTTGCGTTAAACTGCTAGCTTAGTGGTAATTCACAGGATAAAAATTTTACATACATATATATGTAAATATTCATACCACACACATATTGCAAATTCATCAACTTGACCTACAGGTTCATTAATTAATAGCCACAGGTTCGTTATTCAATAAACAATTCTTCAGTATACACATTTACCCCAAAAGTCTAACAATAATTAAATTTATTTAATATACATTTATTTTTATTTTAGTCAAGCCCATAACACCTATGTCTGAACTCGTTAATATGAATGAGTTTGTCATTCCTGACTTTTCAAAATAATCGCTATTATTGCCTTTTTTTTAATATTGCCATTACCAGCCTTTTTAATATTTTATCTCATGCATTTTATTTTTCTTTGATTGACATATCAAACTATCTACTATTTTAGTTCAAGGCTAGGTACATTCGGGTTTAGCCACATTTGTTAACATAAAAATTTATTTTGCCACTTTTCACCAACATATTTATTTATTTATTATAAATTATTAATATCATATATTTGCATCTCATATGTCCAATAAGATTAAAATATCCAACAAACTATCATACATACATAATATGCCATATGAAAAAGGCCAAAAATATAAAATTTTATTTTTATGGTAGATTTCGGTCCTAGGTTTGAGCTTTAATTTTGGCCAATTTATGACTTGATTCAGATCTTGTGATCTTCTATGAACTTTTAACCTATTATCTTAGCTTAAATTTGAAAAAAGAATTAGTAGAATCCAATTTTTCTATCAAAAGTTATGACAAATTTACCGTATGCTATTTATTCAAAATCTGTCCAGTATGTTCTTGGTACATTTAGGTCCGAGATTTTGTAGTCAATTTTTGACATAGTTACATTCTAAATTACAACTTATGTTCTTCATAACATTTTTAGTATTATGTGTTAACTTTCATTTCCAATAGTTTCATGCTAATCCAATTATCACAACATAAGTTATGATTAATTTAGTCAAGATTGTTCTAGCGAATGTATGACAGGGTACCTATTGGATTCATTGCAAATTAATTAATTCTATGGCCTTCTATAATCATACTTATGCCCAAAATTTCTAGATCATAAATATATTCATAAAACTCAATATTTCACACAAATTTACCATAAAACTCAAAAGATAACAATTTATCACACATTGCATTTTTAATACACAACACACATCACACTCAATTTCACAATTTTTATGCCATGCAAGATTTTTATCAAAGAAGCACATAACTAAGTAACCCCAAATCTTCTCTTTTTCTTCTCATTTCTTCACTTGTTAAGTGGTCTTTTCCTTCTGTTTGTCCACCTCTTGATGGACACTTATTCGCCCACTTGTTTGGCCTTAATATAACAAATAAGATTTCATTTAATGCTGCACATATAATCAATGCTTATGCATGAATAATATCTAATGTTCTTAATGTTTTTTCTACCTGTTTTTATATCTTTATTTTCTCCTCTTTTTACCTTATTTATACTCATTTTAATCAAAAGTCATTCCCTCTATTTAACACCAATAAAAAGCCCCACTTATTCCATGTCTTTTTCCTTCTCATCCATCATCTTCAAATCACATAATCACCATTAAACACTTCTAAACATTCTCCCCTCCAATTTTCCTCCATTAGGCAGCCCCAAACCACTCTTTATAAGTCTTATTTCTTTAGTTTTTAAGTTACAAAATCATAATTTACAACTACCTAAGCTCAATTCTATCATTTCTCCAACATACTAACACTTCTCAACACAAGTCATATAACATCAACTCAAACCATAATCTAACAATTCCAAACACATCAACCATCTACAAGGGTCTTAAATAGGTAGAAAAAAAATTGAATTTAAGAAGAACAAACTCACTTGATGATTTCTTAATAGTGGCTGAAATTCCCCTCAAAGTTTCTTCCTTTTTCACTTTTGTTCTTCTTTCTTTCTTCCTCTCTAACTCACTTTTATGGTAGAATTTTCCTAATTACTTGATTTTTCTCTCTTAAATTATTCTTTTCCACTCTTTTTGGAAGCTTAATTAAAAGAAAAATGGAGGGTTAGGAGGTGGAAAGTGGACAACACAAGGAGGGAGAAAGAGAATGAAGATGAGTTGGTTGGATAAGTGAAGAAAATGCATTCAAAATTGACTTTTATACCAAAAATTAGATTAATTTATCTTCCTATTGGTCTATTAACTTAATTAATCTTGATTAATGTTAAATTTTGAGAAATTCTATTTTCACCACATAATTACCAATTTTGTTTGAATGGTAAATTTTATTTTTTCCAAATTTTTGCATTAGTCTTTTAATTCTCTAATAATAATAATATCCCTACTTATTTTTTTCTTATTATTTGTGATTTTTCCATAAGTCCAAATTTAAACTCCGATAAGACCGACGTGCCCGTTTATAGCTACGCGTAATCGGGATCTAAATTGCCGGACATTACAAAATTCATCTAAATCTAAAGTGGAGAAATTCAAACCACAATCAAATATTTATAAAATCCAAGCCACAATCAAGAAAGATAAAGAAGAGAAGTGAACAACAACCAATATTAAAAAAAAAAAAATCCACTCTTTTGAACCAACAATCAATATTCAAACCACCATATCTCTTTTTTAACTAAACTAAAAATCTGCAATTGAAACCCTAGAAATTGATTTTGTTAATCAGTCTGCTACTAGCTGCTGACGAGAAAATATGAAGAAATTGCGTCTGTTAAAAGAAAAAATCGAAAGGAAGGGAAGGAGAAAGAATCAATGGATGAGCAATGAACAACTAACGGTGAAAGTCCTAGCAAAAAGGGCAAATGCCAAATTAAATGATGGCGAACTTCTAGACAGAAGGACCGCTTGTGACACCAGTCATCTCTAAATCGACAACAACGAAATCAATTATAGGGGAAGGTGCAGGAGAAGATGGAGGATGAGGTGGAAGAAGAAGAAGAGAGAAAAAACCTTAATCTTCAATTTATTTACCAAAATACTATTATTTGCCATATAGACTATTATTTGCACGTGTCATTTATTAATTGGTTAATAAAGACACATCATTGCGCGTGTGTACACTCACCTTCTTCATTAGTAAGCCTTACAATTATGATGACTATATGTGCATTTTTTTAAAAATTAATAAGAAGCAAAGTGGGCTAAAAAAGGAGATTATGAGAACCAAAAAACGCGTTAGGGGGTTAAATGGAGAAAATGTAATAGTTATGGGGTTACATATATCTTTTGCCTTAAATTAATTACCATAGTATATAGAAGAGAGATATTGAAATGTAAATTAGGAAAGAGAATGAGTGCAATATCTAAGTGGAAGATTCAACCAATGTATGTTAATAAAAGTATGAGTTGTCATCCATGTATGAAGAAAAGATAAATGTTCTTTTTGTGTATAGAAGAAATGAGGTGTCATCTCTTCTTACAATAATCAGTGCATACATATATGCAAGTTGCCAAAATTTTGTGCAAATTTTGCATGCATATATAAACCAAAAGGAAGAAATAAAAAATTAGATTTTTTACTGTTTTCTTCTTTCATCATTTGAATTTCCTCAATAATAGTTAGAAGATACTTCTTCTTTTCTTCTATTCTCTTCCATATTCAAGAAAAAAAAAAGTTTATTGATTCTAAGATAGAAGAAGAAAATATGATTTTGTTTCTTTTGGTATATTTCATATACAATTGATTATAACAAAGAGTTGTTATTTTATTTAAATAGAAAATTAGGTTTCTTTCTCATCTCTTCTTTTTATTTTGATTTGTTCAAAGTATATATACTAGTTATATACATTCTGTTCAAATAGCAAATCTATAGGCTGCGAAGTTTATATAATTTAACTAAAATATTTAAAGAATTTGATATAGTTGAGAAAAAGTGAAAAATTCATAATTTTTTTTTTATAATATTAGCCTTTAAAAAATGATGTTCTTAAACTAAACATTTTTTTACAAAAATTTGAGACTTCACATATGTAGTCATTAAATCAGTATCAACTTCTAAAAAAAATAGACTTTATTAGCATTGAATTCCTTCATCATTTGGTAAAAAATTTGCTTGGATTAAGTATCTGGAGAACTAAATAATAGGGTATGATATACATTATTACTATGCTAAATACATATATAACTTGATAACATATCAATATTGGGAGTGAGATATTATATCTTTATAAAAAATATAGAGAGACAATATGAATAAAAACTGAATTTACGAGGTAAATTGAAATTTTTTTTTTTACGAAGCTAATGTTAACATTATTTCTTCTCTTGTTTTTAGATTGGTGATTACCACTTTTTAGTTAGAAATTTATAAATTCATAAATGATTTAGCACGGATTAATATTGTGTTTGAAAAAAATATTTATTTTTTATTTTTTTTGAATTTAGAACTGTTTTTAAAGAAAAATAAATAAATAGATATTTTTAAAAAATAGATTAAAAAACAGTTTATTAAAAATTAAAAAATAAGTCAATTAAATTAAAAAATTTTAAATTTAAATTTTTAATATTTAATAGCAATTCTAAATTTATATGAAAATTCTTTCAATGAAATTCAAAATTGTATAATAATAAGGGTAAATTACTAATGCATCTTTGAGATTTGGTTAAATATACTAGTTACTTCTTTCATTTTTTTAAAATATATTATAAAATTCTTCAGATTTAGGTAAATATATTAATTAGTCATTTCGGTTACTTTTGACTAGAATATTTCGTTAATGAATTAGAATATTTTATTAGTCAACTAAATAAATACCAAAAATATCCTTTTTATTTTTTTTGATAAATTAGACACTTTATTAATTTAAAAAATACAATATTATAAAAAATGAAAAATTTAATATTTTAGTATCAAGTTATAATGCTAAAATTTTTTTGATTTTTTTGGGTATTTTTTAAGACAAAAAAGAAAGGATAAATTTGACATTTTATTAATATATAATAGAAAAAATTAATAAAATGACTATATAGTATATTAAACTCAACCTAAAAAATTTCATAATATATTTTTAAATATAAAGTGACCAATTAGTATATTCAACTAAATATAAAGTGATTATAGTGATTTACCTTAATAATAATAATAATAACAATATTAATATTATTAATTTAGTAATAAAAAGAAAAGGTTCCACAGTGGGGCGATTTTGGTAACTTGAACAGAATAGAAAATGTACAAAAAGCATTTATCCTCATTCCTCGCCCAGAAGCAAACTCTCTTACAAGCTGCAATTCCTCGCTCTACTTCCGCATGAATTTAAACCCTAATTCTTTATTTCACTAGAAGATGATGGCTGTTCGAGCCGTTAATCCTTGTTCTATGTTTCGCTCTGCTTCTTCTTCGCCACCTCTTTTTGTGCTTCGATGCCGTTTTAGCCATTTCAAGACTTTGCAGGTAGGCCGGTACTCCAGATTCGGGCTTCGACCTCCATTTTGCACTCATGGAAGTACTAGACTGTTTTCGGTTTACAGTCTCGTGGACAGCGTCATGGAAGAGCTCGCCGCTGTTCGCAAACGCAGTAGAGTTTGCTCCGCTATTAAGTACGTCTTGATTTCATTTGCACATGCACATTATTGAGTGGATTTTTCTCTAGTTGAACTCGAAATGGATTACTGAATTAATTGCAAAGAGAGAAAGAATTATTATGATATGAGTACAAATTGCGGAAGAAAGGAGGAAGCAGTGTTGCGATTATTAACATGTGTTAAAAAAAAATCCAATTTTGAGGTTAATTAACCCAGACTTGTCACCTTTAAGCGATACGGTGGTTCTTTCATAGCTTAAAAAATCTCAGATAAGATTATTATTATTTTTTTTTTTGGGGGGGAACTAGTCAATCAAGTTCCAATTGAAAGTTTATGCTTTTGTACAAATTTGATGCCTGATATTGATTGACTTGCTGGACCCGTCTTCAGTTACCGCTGGACTGTGAATTAAAAACTTCAAAATTAAGTTCATGTGGTAATCTCTTATAGTTTAATTTTTGTTGTACAATAGAATCATAATTAAGTGAATGTGCAGGTTAACCAGCAGTGGAGAACTTCTGGATGATAAACTGGTAAACCGGCCTCTTGAAAAAGGGTTACTGCTGGAATTCAAAAAGGATTCTGAGAGGGTATTGCTGGCAGTAGCCCAGAGACCTGATGGAAAGAAGAACTGGATGGTGCATGATCAGGTTCTAGTAGAAACAACTAATGCGGCATGTTGAATAGGTTGCTAGGTGTTGAAACTTGGTATTGCTTTTCACCGCTTTCTTAGGGAAATTGGATTTTCATCGTTGTTTTTTCTTTCGGCAGAATGGTGTCTCGTCCTCTATCAAACCACAGCAAGTTACATATGTTGTTCCAGGTGTCGAAAAATTTGACCACACAGAAATTTCAAGCTTTATTCAGAAAGCTCATGATAATTTGGTTGGTTGATCTTGCATATTGAGGTTATTCCAAGCCATTTGAATATTTGTTGATAAATTCACTGTACATTATCATGTTACAGGACCCATCACTGTTAGAGTTTGCTTGGTTTGAGCTTCTTGAAAAGAATAAGTCAGTTACAACAGAGGAATTGGCAGAGGTATCATATTCAGAACTGTAGCAGTTGTACGTCCCAGTTTCTCCTGTGATGATTTTATTTTCTTATGCAGATGATTTTTGGTAGTGCAGAGCCTCTAGAGAGCTATTGTGCTCATCTTTTGTTATCAAACGATGAAATATATTTCACAGTGTTAGAAACAAAAGGTTTTCGTTCTCTTTATGGACCTCGTCCGACTACGCAGGTAGATCTTTTACACGTTCTCTTAATGTTTTGTTTGTGCTCAGTTTGTTTGACAAGAAAATTTGCTAATTTGATCCTACCATCAAATAACTTGTTTCCCTGCCTTTGATTGTGTTTTGGCTGCTTGTGTTCCTTTTTTTTGTTGTTGTTCATTGAGGCATAGCATAGTGCCTATGAGTGGGCAAGGAAAACCAAAGAATCAAACTTCCAATGCAGAACTAATTCAACAGACAACGTTAACTGAACAAATTGGTCGTAGTTTGGTTTTTTAGCTGTTGAATATTTTGTTTTTGGTTTTCACCATTAGAAAACAAGGGTTAATTGAATAAAAAAAGTGTATGTATACTGTTTTTTTGTTGACCGCATAATAATTTATTATATATTTTTTTGATTATTTCTATTATATTTGATACATTAACATATAATAAATTAGGAACATATTTTTTTCTCTCTGTCTCCCTAATTTCTTATGAAAAATGTATTATGTTTATGCTTTTTATTCGAGTATTTATTATATTAGTACCATTTTTATTAGTAAATTGGTTATTTTATTTTAAATTGGGATTATAAATTTGTTGTCATCATTTCTTATTATATCTTGTTACTTTAGTAAATAATACTGTTTACTAGTATTGTAGCTATCATTGTGTTTTGATGTATGACTTTATTTTCAAAAAAAAAAAAAAAAGATGTATGACTTTTACAATATAATTTTCTGTTTTCATCTTTTTTTGAATAATTTTATTTAATTATTATGCAGGTGATTGTGAAATTTATTATATTGGTGATGTTTGTAATTATTTGGACGAAAATATAAACTAGTGCATTAAATTTGGTCCAATAGAAATTCAAATTACAAAAGTGAGAAACTGATATAACCAATTCAGTTCCAGTTTCCAAATATAAAAAACCAAACCCTTTAAGATTTTGGTTCACAGTTTGGTTAAATAAACTGTGCACAACCTTATGGTTAGTGTTAAGTTGATTGGAACAATACATTTTCTGAGTACCTTTATATTCTGTCATACAATACAACTACCCTAATCATTCATGATTGAATCAGTTTATAATTATAATGTCACCAGCATAGACCTTTAAGGAACCCAAATTGCCAGTTTTATTATATTTAGAATTGAAAATATTGAAGAAGATTTTATTAGTAACGCGTTATGCATCATGTCTTCTGCTGGCATTGTTTTGCAGCATGAGATCAATGTCTTGAAAAATTTGAAACTTGATACAGTTGATTTGTAGAGCAAACAAAGGCAAATGATAGAAATCCACAAAATTGTAGAATGATCAAGTTGTGCGGTTGAATTCGAATGTGGCAAGTGTATAATGACCATTATGGAGGACAAACTTGAAAAAGCTAGTCAAGCGATGTCTGAATCACCATCTTGGTAGGCCACCCCATGGGTACATGCTCACAAACTCTAGAAATCAACCATGTAGTAGAAGCCTAGATTGGAAAAATCTTGCTTACATCAAGTGCATGTAGACCACTCTCACGTGAAATTGGACTCCACTACATGGTGGACCTACCATTTGTGGGCAACGGTGTATATATATACACCTAGTGTAGACAAGTATTTCCTGATGTAGAAGAGTAACATGGAGGAAAATCTGTAATTTTATTGGTCACTAAATTTGAAACTAATATTCAAGGACATAAGGTTTGGGTGACCCTTTCTCAATTACCCTTTGACCTTGCTTGGAACTTGGTGAATCACTAATGTTTATTGAAGTATTATCTATTTTATGCACATATTAATTTTTGATGTTTCAGTTCTGTTTCATGCTGTTTGGCAATAAAATAAAACTGCCTTTTTTGGGGAAAAAATAGGTAGAAGAGCTGATACACAGAAAGCTTGCAAAGGAGGCTGCTGAAAAAGAACTTCAGGAGTTTGTCCAATTACTAACATCTGCCAAGGCTATGCCTTCGCATGCTAAACCTTCCAAATCTTCATGGATGGTTGAAGAGAAAATCCAACAGAAAATTGAGTCTCTTGAAGCGTATGCTATTGATGCATGCAAAAGTGATGACCAAAAGCGAACTGCAGGGATGGTAACATGGCTAACTGGATTCACTGCTTTTTTTTAGTGTTTTTTTGAATACGGGATTTTATACTTTAGTATCCTGGATATCAAAGGCTGATTCAGATGAAACCTTCCGATAAGTACTTCGGAAGATTTTAGTTTGAAGAATAAAAAGTACAATGATGTTTCTTGAATGCCACTTGCTTTTTGTATAATTCAGTCAGACATCTCAACTGCATACTGAATCTTCTGCCATTTGTGTATGGTATGTTTATTCTTTTTATCAGATCCTCAAGGCAATGGGAATGGCAAAAACAGCATCATCTGCTCTAAACCTTCTCATAGTTATTGGGTATTTTCCTGTCCATGTCAATCTTGATATATTGAAGTTTAATATTCGTACCGATCATTCAGATGAAATTATATCAGCTGCTGAAAATCTTCTAATGGAGCCAGTTGACCTAGATAAGGTACACATGTCTGTTTTACTGAATGCAAGTTTGAGATATTGTATCTTTCTTAAGGTTGAAGGAAAGAATTTTGACTGTTCCTAGATTGAATTTGAAAAGACATTGTGATATATTTTTTTTCTATACTAGTACTTTTACTTTCTCCCTGGGATTCTTGTTACTACTTGCTTATTTTGTAGCTTTTTGTTTAGATTGACAGGATAGGTCTCACTCACTTGAAAGTCTATGCCATTGATGTTGATGAGGCTGATGAGGTAAATACCAGTGAGTTTTATTAAATTGTAAATTTTTTTTTTATTTTTTTATTGAATTATGTTGTTTGTAGGCCTGTTAATACCCTTGATTTTATGTAGCTTGACGATGCTCTAAGTGCAACAAAGTTACAAGATGGCCGAATCAAGGTTTGGATACATGTTGCAGACCCAACCCGATATGTTCAACCTGGAAGCATAATAGACAGGTTTTAGTGAGGATTCCCTAAAGTAGATATATTATATTTTTTATGCTATCTTAGTAATTTTTAAAATGTTGGAGATATTCTGTAATATGCAGAGAGGCAATGAGAAGAGGAACTTCTGTTTTCTTGCCCACAGCTACTTATCCAATGTTTCCAGAGAAACTTGCCATGAAGGGAATGAGTTTGAAACAAGGAGAGGTCTGCAATGCTGTTTCAGTATCTGTTGTTCTACATTCTGATGGCTGGTAAATGTAATTTCCTAAATGTGTGTTATGTTTTTCCTTTTTCATTTTGGCTGTTTCAGCAGGTGTGATGCAATTGCTTGCATATTTGAGATTGTACATGAGTAAAGTGCACTTTAGTGCTGTCCATTAGGATCTGCATGTTATCATAATATGGATGCTTAGGATGTGCCACAGAAATTGTTCGAGAGTTCTCCATGGAAGTGGGCTATAAAATGGTTTTGGATATATGTTAATAAGACTATACTTACAATAGAGATCTGTAGATGATCACACCCGAGGAACTGGGAAGTCAAAAGACACTGCCATTTTTCTTTGTTTACTATAGTTATATTGCCCGAGTAGTATTGGTTTCGTGTAGTCCAGTTGCTGTCACCTATTTGGAGTGCACTGTATGGCTGATTTCTTTTTAAATTTCCAAACACCTTATAAAAGTTTTCTGATAATAGATCTAATGTCTGGGTCTGTAAGCAAAGGTTAACAATCAGATGTCTATATAATTCAATTTTTGGAACTTTAGTGAAGAATATTTAGGTACTGTTTGAAATATTTTACTAGGCACTTTCATTTAACTGTTGATATGCACATGAACTGATGTTGAAAGGCTAATAAAATAAAATATTTTATTAATTAAGACTTTTTCATACTGTGGAAACTATAGCATTGCAGAATACTCTTTGCATAATTCGATAATTAAACCAACCTATATGCTGACATATGAGAGTGCATCTGAGCTGCTTCATTTGAATCTCGAAGAGGAGACTGAATTAAGAATTCTTTCTGAGGCTGCGGCTCGTCGTTTACAGTGGCGTTGCCAACAGGTTGGTCTTAACTTATGCATTAAAAGGGAGCACAAACTCTTTTGTCATAGAATTTGATGAAGTTTTTCCCCCTCCCCCATCCCCCTCCTCCCTTTTCTTCTTTTCCTCCATCTATTATTTTAGTCATTTTTAATGAATAAAATTGATTTCTCTGTTGATACACTGGTTACACTAACATGATCACCAATTTTTGTGATGAATTCATTACTTTGGCATTCTGCAAAATATGTTAATGATAGATAGATGTACATTTGTTAGGGAATAACATTTTTTGTTATTGGCATTAAAAAAAGATAATAATATATGTTTATGCTACTAAAATACTGGCTTCTTGAAGAATGAGAAGTTAAAATTATACATGGGTTCCTTATGAATGTAAGACACATTGCATAGGGTGTATTTAATAATTTCACCTATTATGGCATTTCTGTGTTGAGGGTTGCATTTGTTCTGCAAATTTGCCACTCTTTTCTCATTAATTTATCATTGTAGGCGTAAAACTGACTTTCTTTCATTCATTCCTTGCATCTGAATATAATGATAATCTATCAAAACCAGTATAACTATTATTATCTTTTCATTTGAGCACTAGTTGAGCAAGATCTTTAGGCTCTTTACATTTTTATTATATTAAAGAATTCATATCAGATATGCTTGCCAGAGAGATCGATAATCTGCTGCAAGCCAATCTCATCGCATGGATAAGCATGCTTTTAGAGAGAAAAAGTCTATTGCAGATTTATTGTGCTAGATAATTTATTGAAATAGGAACTGTATGATTTTGGTTCCTCAAGAGTTCTCTGATGATTTTGTTTCAGTCCCCATCCAAATAAGAAGGGGAAAAAGAAATAACAAATTATTATTTTTTCAGGGTGCAGTTGACACAGCCACATTGGAAACTCGGGTCAAGGTGGGTAATCCAGAAGATCCGGAGCCGTCAATCAACCTTTATGTTGAAAACCAAGCTGACCCTGCCATGCGTATTGTATCTGAGATGATGATACTATGTGGGGAAGTTATTGCAACCTACGGCTCTTGCAACAACATTCCATTACCCTATAGAGGACAGCCTCAATCAAATATTGATGTATCTCCTTTCACACATCTTCCTGAAGGACCTGTTAGAAGTGCTGCAATTGTAAGGACAATGCGTGCTGCTGAATTAGATTTCAGGAAACCTATACGTCATGGTATTTTAGGAGTTCCTGGTTATGTCCAGTTTACTTCTCCCATTCGTAGATATATGGATCTTCTTGCTCATTATCAGGTAATTTTATGTGACAGTAATCCAGCCTAGATTTGAGAATGTACTTCCGACAAGGAAACCACTAAAAAATGTTTGCATGTCTGTAGGTCAAAGCAGTTCTTAGAGGTGAAGCTCCTCCTTTTTCAGCTGGTCAGCTGGAAGGGATCGCATCAATAGTGAATATGCAATCTAGAGTAGCAAAGAGGCTTTTTAACAACAGTCTTCGCTATTGGATAATAGAATTCCTAAAAAGGGAGCCAAAGGAAAGAAGGTATAGCGCACTGATTCTTCGATTTATCAAAGATCGGGTTGCAGCTTTACTACTGGTGGAGGTGAGCATGACCAGTGAATTGTGGGAAAGGCTGTGCCTGTGGAATTTGAAAATAATATAGCTTCAGGACAACTGATTTAGCTGGTTAACATCACGTGGTTCTATATATTTCTCTTTTAGCCCTTTTTCCCTTTTCCCCATTTGCTGTCGTATGTCTTTCATATCCTTCCAATGCAATGTTTTTGGAGCTTTAGTAGGTTTAGTTAATAGATGATGTGAGGGTGCATTGAAATATTAATAATGCAAACCACATGAATTACATATTGCATATTTTTCATCAGATGGTGAAATATTGTATTAGCATGAAATATTAATAATGCAAGCTATCTTCCACTTCAGAAAAGCAGGTTGTGATCTTAAAGAAAGCATCAATCTGATACTTTACCTAGGATGATGTGGAAAGGGAATTTTTACCTCTCATTCCATTGTGTATTTAGATATGTGATTAGAAAACAGTTATGGAAAGCAAGTGGAATGCAAAAAATTATGTGCTAATTCTTGTAAAGGATGATTACGCAGTTTTTTTTATTCTATCAATAGTTGTGAAAGCATGACAAATTTGCACATGTACAAAAAAGCTGAGCGTTTGAATTAATACATATTCGATATTGTGCAATTGGATTTTTTGAGGCATTGTTTATAATAATTTATATGCATCCTCTGATCAGTAAAATATATTGCTAAATAAATCTATGTTTTTTTTAGGGATCTTAGCAAGTTGAATTTGACCACAATTAGCCATTTTATCTGGTTAAGATTATATACGCCTAAAAATGTTATGTCAAACATCATTCAAAATCACAGAAAAAACTCATAATTTATGGTTATTTTGATTGAAGAGTTAATTCTCTTAATGCTGTAGGTGGGTTTTCAAGCATCTGCATGGGTGTCTGTGGGAACACATGTAGGAGATGAGATACAAGTTCAGGTAGAAGAAGCTCATCCACGTGATGATGTTCTTTTCCTCAAGGAGGTCATATAAGAGAATATATAATTCTCATGAAATAGATGATTCCTGAAGCAAACAAATGTCAATTATTCGCAAAATGTTCCAGAGGCATGTCAGTAATGGGTACGTCCTCCTTAGCTTGCTGCTAATTCATTTTTCTGCGATTTTAAGACTGACATGAAACATTGTGGCATGGCATGCAAGCTCTGAAATTGCAGGGAGTGCAAATTTTGGAATATGATAATTTCATGGATGTGAATTGATGAGCTGCATTGCATTTCCATCAACTGTCATCTCTCTGCTCAGTTGTTCTCAGGAAATCTGGAATCTGACTGGCAGAAATCATTTGAAGGGCTTGTTGCTTGTCCTGCAGCTTACAGCATCTGTATTTTTTGAGATTTTCTTTTACCAACTTTTGGTTGATCTGGTAAGTGCTGCAGTCTTAAACCTGCATTTTGCATTCTTATATATGATTTTGTTTTCTTCGAATTGTGGAGAACTTTGTATAAGAAGTTCCGAAGCCAAGCTATAGATGTGTATCAATATTCATTAATATTTGACACTCAGTAATAGTATATTTAGTCTATAAAGAATGCAGGCATCTGTTCATATATACCAGAAATTGCGATTACGGATAAGGGGAAATATTTTTAAGGGTATAAACAATCCCATCCTTTGAATTATCTGTGTTTAAGATGATAGATGCATCTGCTTGTGCATCTGATAGAAGCAAGAAAGCAATTTGTCTTGCTGGATGACTTTTTCCATTAACCAAACTTTTTGTTATTGATTTCCTCTAATGGGACCCTTGCTCAGGGTGCGTAGATATAAATTCCTCCATAATTATCACGAGCATCTTGCCTTTAAGAATTTCATGACTAGATAAATGCATGATGTCGGTAGTGTAGAATTTTTGGGCCCTTTTAAAAAATACAATGAATCGAGGATGCGATTTGTATGCATAATTTAGAGTTAGCAATTAGTGAAACAGACAATCTGGAGGACAACAAAGATCCTACTTGATTGAAGAAGTTGGGTCTCAATCAAATGTCAGACTTTTAGATGTAGAAATCAATAAAAAGAAATGGTTGGGAAAAAAACAAAAAAAAAACTCTAAACACTTTATGCTATTATTAGTATAGAAATCTTAGGTGTCCTACAGCAGTGGTTTCAATATTATCTGCCGAGTAAATTATTGGTATTAACTTTATTAGTCTCTTCCCCACCATCGACAACCCAGTTAGAAAAATTTTATGTGCCAGAAATTTTCACATCAACCTAAGGAATTAGAGGACGAAAATTTACTAGTAACCATTTTGTGGCCTCTCCAATCCATGGCATTAAATTCGATTGTTCATAATTCATTCCTGGAAAAGTGAGTACTAGCAGTTGTGGGACTGATTTTTGGTAAGGAACCAATGCTCTTTAATGAAGTTTCAGCTGGATTGGCTGGATTTTATTCAATGTTGAATGGAAGCTTTTAAGTGTTTTCAGCTACAACAAAAATCTATCCATTAATAAATAAAATATCAAAAATAAAAATAGGGTATCAAAATTGGCCATGATATATGAATATGATGCAAAATACGTAAAATTAGCGGATTAATGTTGAACATATATATGTTTGTGTCATAAAATGGATCGATCTATTTATGACATGGTTTAAATCAGATCATGTCACGGATTGATATGTGAACTTGCTACAATCCTTTTAATATTTTTTTTCGTGATGTGTCATATCAATCCGACCTAATCTATTTATAATATGTCTAAATTTATTGAAATATCAATGTTAATAGTGTTATTTTACAAAAAAATAATATTTAAATATCGTTTTTATATCGTGTTAGTTTTATTATATCATGTTAAATGACCAAAAAAGATATAATCGTATCGTATTAAATTATTTAAAAAAGCATAATCATGTCGTGTTTGTGTTGGATTTTATAATCCAAATACGACATGAAAGTTAAATGTGTTACACGTGTCGTGTTCGTGTAACCCGTTTAATTTTTATGTCGTGTTTGTGTCAATCTAATTAATAAATGGATGATATTCATGTTGACTATAATCGTATTACCAGAGTGGGTTGCCGCGACACAAACATGACCCATCTATCTATTTTGACACCCTTAAAAGATATATTGGTGGAATTGAAACAAATAAAATGTATTTCAAATTCATTATGTTACTAGCAATGAGAAAATTGATTAAAACACAATTAAAAAAAAACTCCACTATTGTATTATGTAATAATGGAATGGAGCATCAATGATATTAGGATAAATATCAAATTAAATTCTAAAATTAGTGCATTTTTATAGTTATATATAATTCTACAAAATTTTTGTTTAAATTATATAGACTCACTTTTGTAACAAATATAGCTTTGGTATTTTGGAACTGGCCTCAGAACTTATTTGGCGCTGATGTGGATTGATACATGATATTTTTTATTAAAAAGAATTTATTTTCTCCCTCCTCACTCTCTCCTCCATCTCTCTCTTCATTTTTCTCTTATCTCTTTTTCTTTTTCCTTTTTCCTTTCTCTCCCCCTCTCTATCGCCTCTCTCTTTCTCCCTCTTCTCTATCTCTCTCTTCCTCTTCTCCCTTTCTTTCTCTCTGAATATAATTAATATTCCTTCCCTCTTTCTTCCTATTCTACTTCTCTTTCTCTTTCTCTATAAATATAATGTATATTAATATCTTCTTTGTTTAGTTGAATTTAACAAAGTGTGTTAATGAATAGAGAATAGAGTGATTGTTGTTTGTTGTCAACAAATAAGAAGGTGAGAAAAAAGGAAGAAGAAAGAGAGAGGAAAGAAAAAGATCGAGAAGAGAGAGAAAGAGGGAAGAGATAATGTCTACATCAGTCATTTATTTCATTCTATCAGTACACGTTAGTGCCAACTAAATTCAGAGGCCGTTCCGAGATATTGAGACTAAATTTATTAACAAAGTGGAAGTTCATATAATTTAAACATATATTTTTTTTGTATAATTAGATATAATTATGAAAACGCCTAAAGTTCATAATTTATTTTGATATCTGCCCATGATATTATAAGCTCCATTATAGGATTGCCTTGTTTCAATAATACTAATGAAAAGGAAAACGAATAAAATAGCTTAATGTCTTGGCTAGC
Source organism: Balakata baccata (assembly GCA_949630135.1). Lineage (NCBI taxonomy): Eukaryota > Viridiplantae > Streptophyta > Magnoliopsida > Malpighiales > Euphorbiaceae > Balakata > Balakata baccata. Next base: position 13,930 of record CATIWF010003349.1, on the reverse strand, counting down.
GAATAAAATCAAGAGGAAGAGAGGAAGGAGAAAATCACGTGGATATAAAAGAGTACAAAATTTTTGATGGGTCATGAAATTTGAGAGTAGTTTGGTGGCTCTCGTCTCCATTTGTAATGTTCCTTTGGGTGTATGGGCTAGTGCATGGTGCGGTCATCTAAGATATACTCAACTTCTTTCTTCTTTAGCAGGTTCACCCGCAACATCTGGTGGTGCCCTCGCGAGCACATTCCTTTCTGAGGCGGTTTGATCTAATTGAATTAAACTGATTCATATGGAATACGAGGTGAGTTTTCACCGAGTTGATTGCTAATAGGCTACCTTTCCCATCCGCTCTTCTATAAGGTCTACTCTCTCCTTTCTGTAGATCAGGCCAAGCCTTTAGGTTGTTTAAGTAGGTTGGGCTAGGTTTGGTTGATCTTTTGGAGTTATCTCTAAGAAGGGTCATTGCTCCCTTCATACGCCTTGTTGCTTTATCTAAGAGGGTTTGGGCTAGGTTGTTGCGATCTTGGGGCTTTTTACCTAAATAAGTTGAAAAAAATATATATTTACAAAACAGTACTACATGCAAACAAATTTTCCTATATGTGCCATTTTAGTCTACGTAGGATGGGTTGGTGTATAGGTGCCACAAAATTACTAGTCAGAGTCACAACTTTAGATGGACCGGTTTCTGACTATAAATCACTGGTTAGATTAGCAATTTCTGACAGTAAATCGCTACTTAAAGTAGTAATGTACGACAAGGAAAATCGCTACTGAAACCTCCTACACAGCCAGGCCTATGTTGTAGGCTACCCAAAATCGCTAGTATGACTAGCGATTTTAATAGCATACCCCATTTACTCCTTCACTTGCTTCAAACGTTGCTTCAAATGCCCAAACCCTTTAAATGCCCAAACCCTTCAAACGGCCAAACAACTCAAAATGATTTTGGTAACATACCCCATATACGTAAATTGTGTTGACAATGAATATAAATAAGTATTACATCATATTAATTATTACTATGATATATAAATATCGGACATACAATCTGTATAATAAATAAATTATAAGACGATATTTAAAGTAAAAGGTATGAAAAATATAAAGCTTATGTAATTGCATCATTTATAATTTCAAAAATTTTCACTCAAATTAAAGTACATTTGCATAACAAATTGCTAAGTAAGCACACTAACATAAGATACAATAATCAATTTTTCCGTGCATTAGTAATACAACTTCTGCTAGACGGACAAGTCTTCATATTATGTCCAGAATTACTGCATAATTTACATGTATATCCATGCTTATCAGTGATTTTTTAGTCCATTTCATTTTTTATTCTTGATGTCTGTGGATAACCCTTTTTTCAAATTGTGGTAGTATATGGAATTAAAGGCAACTCGTAACATGGTGGCCAATTGTCTGGGTGTCATAAAGGTATGAAGTCGACTTGATAATTTTTAATGTGCATTCCAACGTGTAATATGGAGCAATAAATTGGAAATATTTGATTTCATTGCTCAAGCAACCAGCGATTGTGTGGGAGCAAGGGATCTTTGCTACTTAAAATTTGCCACATGTGCATGTACTATTAAACAAATTAACAACTTGCTTGTTTGCTCATTTCCGGTTGGTACTGTTATATGCTGTAATGATAGTAAAAATCTCTTTCTTTCTATCATAAGCCCCAATAAAATAACATTTTGCCTTCACTACCCTCTTATTCAATAACTTTTACCAGTCTTCACAGTACAAAACTCAATTTGCAATCTCCTTCATATATTTTGATCTCCTTTAATAAAAAAAATCCACCATTTTCTTGAATAACCCATTAACTAAAGAAGTTATGGACATGCCTCGCAAATATTTGATCATGCCATTCATCGACTCAGCAATATTGATAGTCATACTCCTATATCGCTTCCCTTTGTCATGTGAACGAGTCCACTTGTGTAAAGAGATCCTCTCAATCCATTGCTTTGTTACAGGCTCAGTTTCATATATAGCTTCCATCATCCTTTTGAACTTTCTTTTCACTTGTTCATACCCTATACACATCACATAAGTAGACATTAATAATTTATTAAAACAAAGATGAGTAATGTATAAATTTAAATGTAATTAATGGAAAGTTGATGATCTACTTTTTTAAGTGACTCTTTTAGTGTACTATTCTTGAATTGTGTATTAAAATTGCTGGCCACATAGCGAATGCAATAACGATGAGCACACATTTTCCACCAATCATGTTGTATCGCATAAATTATTCCAGTATGTTGATCACTTATCATGCATAAATCTTCATTTTTTATTACATACAACTTGATGTTTTCATGAACCAACTCTAATTATCTTTATCATCTTTTTCGATAATGGCAAATGTAACATGAAAAATCTTATTATTTCCATCCAATTCGGAGGCAATCAATAAACACTCTCTATATTTGCCATATAAAAATGTTTTATCCATATACAAAACTGACCTACAGTAATTAAAGCCATCAATATAAAGTTTGAATGTCCAAAACACTCACTTGAATATGCGACATGTTGTATCTACATAATTTTTAACATAATAAGCCTCATCCTCAATTATATAATAGGACATAGGATTAGCACCTATAGCAGATGCCATCCATTGATGGAGTTTTTGATATGACTTATCCCAATCTCCAAACAATCTACCAATGGTTAACTGCTTACTAAGCCATGTTTTCTTATACGAAGGCGTATAATTGAGAGTCTTATGAATGCTAGCTACTAAGGCATTAATTTTGATTTGTGATGCCTCCCGAACAATATCTTCAATGTAGCTGCATATTAATTGTGAATTCAACTGTATATGGTCTTGTGATCGACTAGAACTAGTACAGCTATGAGGGCCATTATACCTCGTTATCTCCCAAGATACTCCTCCTGATTTTTTAGTTGCTCATAATCTCCAATTACAACCACTCTCAATTATTTTTTTTTCATATGAGTACAAACGTATTATTTCTGGCAGCCTCAATCATATACTCTTAATTCCAATGCAAAAAGTATTCCTTTGCTGCTGCACGGACAACTTCTTTGGAATGAAAACTCATTCCTTTAAAGAACTCTTTTGATGGGTCCCATAATATCATGCTATTATCTTCTGCATAAGAATTAACATGTATTAGATCATCCTCAGTACCCCCTAAATATCCACTACTTGATTCACTAACAACAGTTGCATCTGTTATTATATTGCAGTCGTTACCATCATCATCATCATCATCTTCCAACTCCTCATATGCATCGATATCATCAATATCAAAATCACCATTATCCACCTCATCATTATCTCCCTCTCACATTTATCATCTTCTACATCGTCATTCTCACATTTTTCATTTACAGTAGAAGTTCCAGCCACATCATTTGAATTTACAGTAATTTCTTTAGTTTCAATATACATCTCAATATAATTCAAGCAATAATCATATTTTCCATGATGCTCATATACTATAATCATATCATCATCACCCCATATGTCAATACAACCAAATTTCACATTTCCTTCCAACACAAACCTAGAACTCATATATATAATTTTCAGTATTCTTCTAGGAGTATTATCTATTCTTATTGCATTTCTTGCTTTATCAATAGGTTCTTGCATAAACAATTTATCTTTGCTCCTTATCATTTTCGAGAAATCATTTTCATAATCAATATCGTATTGATTCTCAATTATATTTCCAGCCCAGTAAGCAACGATATAGGATAAACTTGTTGTATTTATAGGCTACAAAATAAATAACAAAAAAATTAATAAATAATATTTATGTTTTATAACACATCATCAAGAATGATAAAAATAATACAAATAAATAATTTAATAAATCCCATCAAATTATATAAACAATAACTTAATACCATTAAATTAATATATAAATTTTTATTTTATGCATATAATATTAATTATTTTATGCATAACATTAATCATATATAATAAATAAATAATTCTTACATATAAATAATTTTTTATGCACATAATATTAATTATTTTATGCATATATTATTAATTATATATAAATAAATTTTTATTACTTTACTAACTGTAAAAAAATATTAGTTATTTTATGTATATAATATTAATTATCTATGCATAACATTAATCATATATAATAAATAATTACTCAAATATAAATAATTTTTTATGCACATAATATTAATTGTTTTCTCCATATAATATTAATTGCATATAAATAAATTTTTATTTTATTATCAAAAAATAATTTATAATTTTTCTTTATTTATAAAATTACAAAAAAAAATTTATAAACAATAAATTGATAAAAATATATAATTACTTATATATAAATAAATGTTTATTACTTTATAAACAACAAGTTATTCTATAGTTGAAAGGTACTGAAATTTATTCTACAAATTTATTCAACAAAATTATTCTATAGTTGTAAAAAAATATTCTACATAAACTATACCATAGTTGGAAGGTACCAAAATTTGTTCTACAAATTTATTCATCATAATAATTTATTCTAAAAATTTTTTCAACACAGTTATTTATTCTCAAAATTTTTAATAACTACATATATATTAAAAAATAAAATATAACTATTAAAAAAATTACGTACCTCAAATAACTCTTTCACCTTTTTTTTCCACTTGCAATTTTCACTAATTATCTGCATATAAAATAATATAAATATAAATAAATTTTCAGCATATAATTTAATTATCTAAAAATTTTGTATACATCCAATAGGGATATGTAGAAATAATTGTAATAAAATTCTTTAACCGAATGTACTTAGAGAATGTTTGATACTGTTTTTGAGTGTTTTAAAAGGTGGATTTTGAATTTTTTTATTTAATTGACTGATTTTTTTAATTTTTTATAAACTGATTTTTCTAAACATACTTTTAAAAAATATATATATTCATCTGCTTCTATTAAAAATAGTTTTCAAAACAAAAAAAATTAAAAATATAAATTTTTTTTTGAAAAACTTAGTTTCGATCAGGACCTTAATTAAAAGGTTCATCTTATCACAATTAGATCTTGAGCTTATCAAATCGAACCAGCAAACCTTTAAAAAAAAATGTGAAAAAACCATTTGTTGATGAGTGGAACAGAACAAATGGATTTAGTACTTTAATAACTTAGGAGACTCTGTATACGACGATGAGCTACGCAATAAAAAATAGTTATCTTCTTATATTTATTATAAATATGAAAAATTTCCACCGATATTGTAAAAAACTTGAATAAAAAAACTCCTTCAATTATCACAAATTGGAATACTAATAAAACCATACCTTGATTAGCTTAATAACAGTCATTTTGGCAGAGAAATCAATATTTTATAAACTAATAATACTCTATTTAATTCATTAATTACGTTAAGGGTTATTTGGACCCTATTGGCATAACCCAAGGAATTTAAAATTAATTAATTGATTTAAATCCTAATTAAGCAGAAATAAAAATGATTAGCCTAAAGTTGATAGAAATTATTGGGCAGGTAGACAAAGCTAAGAATCAAATTATATTATATTGTATAGTAACACAAAAAGCTATTTTTTTATTAAATTAAATTAAATATTTTCTATCGAATTAGATTAAATAAATTAAATATTTTCTTAGTTTATTTTTCAAATTAATATTTATATATTTTTTTCGCAACAATCAACAACCGTTTTCACAATTGCTAAGGTTTTGAATAACAAAAACTTAGTCACTGAGGACAGTAGATATTCAAATCCCATGTCTCTTTTTTCCCCTAAGCGAAGAAAATTGAACTTACAACAAATTTATAAATAGAGGAACAAAAGAAAAACTAGAATTTGTTATTAATTAAAAGATAAGACCTATGTGGCCCTTATAATTGTCTCGTTTTCTTATTTTGCTTCTTAAATTTTTTTTTGGATTTACATAGCCAATTGTATCCGATTTTTGGTATATTTTGTGACATGTTAATTTTGTAAAAAGTTGAATTTAGATCCTAACACTGCAAGAGCATGGATAACAAGCGTTGAGATGCGCTTGAAGTAAATAGTGTATTTACAATTAATCAATGAGGCAAAATGTAAAATTTTACAAAATTAAAAAGTGATAAAATAAACCAAAAATCGAATACAGACTAAAAAAATTTTTAAATGACAAAATGACAAAACGAAACAATTATAAAAACAATATATATCTTATGTGAATATATATTTTTCTTATGAATATGATTAATATAAAGAGACAAGCATTCAAATACAGAGACTTAAATGGCTTCATCATGATATATAAGTAAAATATAATATGAATTTGATGCATCACTAATCAAGCAAAAAAGACAAGTTGAAGATATTTTTCAATATTAGAACATATATTAATTACGATTTCCTGCAGAAAAGAAAAAGGTCAATTATATAGTACAAATACACCTTCAGCACACCAAACATTTAGAATAATTAAATTTTTAATTTTTAATCTCAATAGTTAACTACCAACTGTTTAAAATTAAAAATTAAAAATTTAATAGTTTTAAATATTAGATGCACAACGAGTACAAATGCACTTGATATGCAGATACACTATATAAGCCTTAAAAAAAAAAAAAAGCAATGAGTGGAGCATATGGCGGTGCATGGGTTATGGATGAGAGGAGTTTTGGGAGAAGCAGAAGAAAGAAGCAATTTGGCAACCAAATCAATTATTCTCCTCACATGCTCTTTCTTTTAAAAAAAAAAAAGGGGTGAATTATTTAAGAAGATTTATGTGGTATATCAAGTGTAAATTATACTAGATGTTTTATGACCATTTGATTATCAATTTTTAATCTCAACAACGGATGAAATTAAAAATTTATAATCTAATAGTTTTAAAGCATCCAATATAAATTACATTAGATGTACCATAAAATTACTCATTATTTAAATAAATATAGTATTTTAAGATGTGAATCGTCATAGAAGTAGTACAACTCCTCCTTTGCCTTTCCTTTTTGTGTTTTGATTCGGTGGATGTGTGAAGGTTGTGTGACATTGTGGCCATGTGCACATGCCTTTGATGTGACGCTAGCAGTGCCCTTCGACCAATTTATACTTCAATCGGATTATATATAATTTTTATTCAGATTCATTCCAAATATGTTTAAAATTATAATATTAATATCTATCATCAACTCAAATTCGGTTAATATTATCTGATCTCATTTATTATTAAAAAATATAAAATAAAAAAATTAAATATTATTCATTATAACAAAAAAAAATTATATTTATAATCTCTAATTCTAATTATATTTATAATTCATCAACCCATAAAAATACAGCTTGATGCTGAACATGCATTAATCGATACAAAATTAAAGTTAAAATAGCAATTGGGAAGTTAAAATGACATTTTGAGATATAAATCGATGGACCGTTCTCTAAATTTAAATAAATATGACAATTTTATTTGTATAATTTTAATTATTTGTATCATATTTACATCACAATGTAACTGCTAAATTCTTGAAAATTTAAAAAACAAATTTAACAGAAATTGTCATGGTTGAGACTTGAGATCACTGAATGAGCAAACCCTGCAGAACTTTCTCCACTATGCAAATCTTATCTATTTGCTCTCTTCAGCAAAGCAACCTTGGAACAATAAATTTTATAATAAAATTATTTTTCAAGAAAAATATATATTGCTTAACTTTAATTTTTATGCCATCAAATGCTCAACTCAAAAGTTATTCAATTGATTCTGTAATTATTTATTTGAATTAATTCAAATATAAAAATAAACTAAGTGAAAATTTATGCAATTAATTCTCTTATTAAGCATTTACAATAGAAATAAGTTCGGGTGGGCAAATAGTATGAGGTTAATTTAACTTTGAGGAGTAAAACTACAAAACTTTTTTTTTTCCCAAAAAATAAATTATATTTTCATTTTACAAAAATTATTTACGGATAGTTTTTAGTGACACATCAGATTTCCGATAACACGGCCAAGTTCAATTTTCTGATTACTATATCTGAAAAATGGCTGAAAATGATTTTAATAAAATGAAAACGTAGTTCAATAATTTTTTGCAATGAAAATTTTTTGTAATATTAGTGCAATAAGAGTAAATTTTAGTGATTGAAATTAACTTAAAATTTATTAGTCACCTTTGTGGTAGAAATAATTAAATAAAAGTAATTATTTAATTAAATATATTTTTATAGGTTTTTCATATGTCTTTATATAATTATTAGATGAATATTGATATGATTTGAGCAGTTGATTACCATTGGCATATCAATACATCTAACATATTATAGAATGAGCCAATTTTTATATATAATAAATTAATAATAATAATAAATGTAAGGGTTTGGATAAGGAAAATGGAAGAAAGAGCGGTAACAGACTAACAGCAAGCGAGTAAGCGTTTTTGGCTCTAGGCAAAAAAATGAACAAAAGAAAGAGGAAGGAGGAAATGGGGCCCACTTACGGTTATCGGAGACTCTTATTGGCCATTCAATGGCTGCTGCCATATATGGACAAATGGTCCCCACCTTTTACGCGTTTCATATTTATTTTTTTTATTAATTACCGGAAAACACATAATTTAACATGTACTGTTAAAAATTTTCAATGAATATTTAAGGTATTTTTTTTTTCAAATTTATCTTTTGGCCATTTGAAATGCCAAAAATTGTAGACGTGACACTTTTATTCCTGCGTAGCTCGCTGGAGTGAAATAAATTATAAAAAATTTTCTTTTACTATAAAAATAAGATAGAGTGAGTGTAAATATGTTGATTCATCCAAAATTTGGGCCAAATTTATAATTTTAGAAAAATAAGAGTTTAATTAAGAAAAAAAATTAAACCCTAAACACTTCTTATTCCTCTCTCTCTTCCTTGTACTTTCCAAGACTTAGATTCTACATTCCTTCACAAAAAAATCTTTTCCTCCAATATCTTACAAACCGCATCTCTCATCTCATTTATATAATCTATTTTATTCTTAAATTCATATGAAACTCAACCATGAAATATTCTATAATTTAATGGAATGACTATCGCCTCTTCAAGATCATATTATAAGCATAAAATTCACCATCGCCATATTTCAAAAAAAAAAAAAAAAAAAGAAATCACCATCAATAGTTCCCAAAATTCATCCTTTGTTCCATGCTCTACAACAAATTCACCTTTGCTGATTACTAAGGCTTGAAGAAAGTGAAGAGCGGCCTCGAAGGAGGACTCAGGCTAATGTGTTTGATGAAGGCACGGAAAGCAGGGGTGGTGATGGAAAGCTGAGATTTGGCAGGCTTGATCCAGGAGATGCTTCAACTCCATAGTTGAAACGATTTATGAGACCAGTATATCTATGAAACTGAATAGATTTTAGTCAGAAACTAGGAGAAGAAAAATTTATAGAAGTAAATGGAGGAGATGATGAGGTGATTAAGGGTGAATGTAAAACGGCGATGGGGAGAAAAGATGAAAGATTTTTAGGGTTTTTGTTCTTTTTAAATTTAATCTTTACTTTTTCTTTAAATTATAGATTAGTCCCAATATGAAAGTAATTTTTTTTATTTGGTGTAAATGCACCATTCCAACATGTCAAGGTCATTTTAATTTTTTTTTAATTTATTTCACTCTAGCAAGCCACGTAGGAATAAAAGTGCCACAGTTGCAACTTTCCGGTGCTGGAAGATAAATTTAAAAAAAAAAAAGATACTCTAGGTATTTATTGAAAATTTTTTATAGTATGTGTCAAATTTGTTAAAGGCCTAATAATTTGGATATTTTTCAGTAATTAATCTTTATTTTTGTTTATTTATTTATTTATTTATTTATTTAATGAAAGGGAGCTTAGGGAGGAATATTTTTACCCATTTTAGTGGCTTAGACATCATTATAATTAGAATTAGAGACATAGTTTTGAGCACAAAATAATTAAATTATATAATTAGACATATTAAAAATATATTATATCCTATTAATAATTTTATATTTCAGTCAATTACAACTCAATTATTTTATATTTCAACAGTTACAATTCAATTAATTTTACTAAATATTAGTATCAATCATTTATCAGCTACTAGTAAAACCAAATATCCTTAAAATTTTTAATAAATTAAATCTTTTAAACTTCCAAACTATCTAAAGCTTACCGGCTACATTTTCAATAGAATTATAGAAAACAGTATTTCTTTAAAACAAAAAAAGAAAAAATCCAAGCAAGTAGATAATATGTTAGCAAATGACACGATTGTGTTGATTTTTGTTCGTTATTTTTAGAAGTTGAGAAGAATATTGAGAATTTAAGGTTGCTTCTGTTACCTTTAAAAGCCATCAATCTGGGTTTTCCATAGCTCCATTAAAACCCATCCATCCGAATCCAACCCAAATACAAGGCTTTGAGCAATTAAAATCTAATTTTTCCAAATTGATATAGACCATCTCTTAACCATTAGAATTTTCATAACCAATATATAGAGTAATCCAAGAAAATTAACAAAAAAGGAGGACTCTTCTAATATTTTTTTTATAACTTGAAAAAAATGTAAAACTGCGCTGTAAAGTGGATGATTTTATTTACTAATTGATAAGTTGTTTATGATTCTTTTTTTTTTTTTACTTATTTAATGGCTGATGAAGATGATATTGTTTTGTTTACTAATAAATTTTTCAATTGATAATTGTTATTATTTAGATTTCTTTTGGCTTTTTCTATAGGCAAGTGAGTCAATTGATATAATTGTTATTATATGGTATCAGAGCTTTGCTCTATTGCTTAATCATTTTTTTTTTTTTCAAAATTTCGTATTGCTTGGTTCTGCATTTTGGATTTCTTAGTCAAGTGAGATAATTCCAAAATAAAACCGATTTATTGTCTAAAGAGACATTAAAGAATCATTTTTCTTTTTGAAGTCCACGTGACTTTTTTGTTTAGAAGCAAGATTTTGCTTTTCTTTCTCAAATTGGTTTTGATAGTTTCACTTCTCTTTAAGTGCAAGATTTTAGCCTTTCTTAGGTGTTTTTAGCCTTTCAATTGCATTCGTTAACTTCATTTTTTATTTTTACTATGGAGAAGTTAGATATTTCACATCCTATTAGTACGGTTTTGAATGGATCCAATTATGTGCTTTGGTCTCAAGAGATGTCTAATTCTCTTAAAGGACGAAAGTTTTGACGTTATGTTTTTGGTGATGTTACCAAACTAGTTCAAAAAAAAGATGAGGATGATGAAAAATTTTATAAACGTCTTGAAGATTGAGAGAGTAAAAATCATCAAATTCTTACTTGGCTGTGTAACACTTGTGTTCCATCAATCAAAGTTCAATTTGGGCATTTTGAGTCAGCTAAAGAAGTTTGGGATTTATTGGCCAAACGGTACTCCACAACTGATGTCATTCATCGATTTCATCTTTATGGCACTCTTAGTTGCATGCATCAACAACTAAGTTAGTCAATTAATGACTTTTTGTCTAAGATGGGAACTATATGGGATCAATTGTCACTATCTAAACTACAATGGTATGACCTATGTGATGTTGCACTTTATGCTCAAGAAGGAGATGAATTACGTGTCTATCAATTTACTTTGACTTTGAATGATGAATTTGAATCTCTTAGATCATCTATGCTACATCGAGATCCTATTCCCAAAGTTAAAACTATAATTACAAAATTACTAATTGAAGAGACTCGACTTTCTGCCTTAAAATCACGCTCGATTGTTTCCATTGTCTCTACTAATACAGTTCTAGCCACCTCACAGAAAAAAGGTCTGCAGGTATTGCCACAAACTGTGACATGTCATTTCAGAATGTTTCAAGTTACAAAATAAGAAATCTAAGTCCAACAAGGACCATATTCAAACCACCGTTGCTGCTCCCACAAATGCTTCCTCCACCTTAAGTGATTTTCTTAGTCAAGTTGACTTGGACAGTCTTAGACAAGCTTTAGCTCAATCCTTCATTGGTAATACCTCCACATATGTTTTATCTACCACTTTAGGTACTTCCTCCTCTAGGTTCTTTGATTCTGATTGTTGCAATCATATGACCGCGAACAATCGTCTTTTTAAATATAAAAGTAGTGTCTATTATCCTCATTTTATACACACTACTGATAACTCAAGTATGTTAGTTAGTCACATTAGTGATATCTCTAGGTCCAACTTATCTTTACCTAACATGTTTCTTGTTCCCTAACTTTCATTAAACCTTATTTCTGTTGGTCAATTATGTGATCTTGGTTTTGACTTACACTTTTTTTGTAATGGTTGTTATATGCAAGATCCAAAGATGGGGAAGATCCTTGGGATAGGGCGTAAGGTTGATAGTCTATTTGAACTCTCTTCCTTTGAATTACCCCTTCAAAACACCTATGTGGTTACTGTTACTATGACCTCATCTGTTTGACATTCTCGTCTTTGTCATATTTCTTCTCCTAAACTCAAAACTTTATATTGTAGTGGTGTTTTAGGACAAACAAAGTATGAGGATTTTGATTGCACTTCTTGTGAACTTAGCAAATATCATGCTTTACCTTTAATAATAGTGATTCTACTTCATCTGTTATTTTTGATCTTGTGCACACTAATATTTAGGGACCATCTCCTATACCTACTATAGGAGGTGTAATTTGTTGTCATTTTTGTGGATGATTACTCTAGATTTACATGGATTTTCTTTATGAAACATTGGTCACAATTATCCCAAATTTATGCTAATTTTATTGCCTTTGTTCAAACCTAATTTTCTTGTATTATTAAAACTCTTCGACCATATAATGCAATGGAATACAAGGATACTGAATTCATCAACCTTCTTTCAAAACATGGCACTATTGTTCATTACTCTTATCTTGGTACCTCTCAGCAAAATGGTCATGCATAAAGAAAACATAGACATATCTTGGACATTATACGAACTCTTTTTATTTCTTTCTCTTGTCCAAAACGTTTTTGGGGAGAAGCTGCTCTTATTGCAATTTATACTATCAACCGTATTCCTTATATTATAATCAATAATCAAAGTCCATATGAACGTTTATATGACACTTCACCTAATTAAAGTCTTATTCGTGTTTTCGGGTGTGCTTGTTTTATTCTTCTTAAGCCACATGAGCGTTCAAAACTAGAATCTCGTGGTCATTTATGCTACTTTCTAGGATATGGTATTGAGCATAAAGGATATAGATGCTGTGATCCTATTTCAAAATGTCTTCCCATTTCTCGGCATGTCACCTTTTAGGAATATAAAATGTTTTCTTCAATTTCTCAGTTTGAGTTGCCCAACCATCTTTCACCATTCTTTACAAATCCTCCTTTCAATTTCTGCATTCGGGGGTGGAAGCTTCAAGGTCCCTTAACGGGTGTTGTATCAGCCATGAACTGTGTAGGATGAAGATATTTGGGATCAAATGCATCATCTGGTAACTCAGGGTCCGAATCCGATTCTTCGGAACATGTGAGGCATGGAACATCTGTTTGTAAAACAGTTGGCATTGCTTTAAGGGCCTGTTCTTCTAAGAAAGAAGTAATTTTATTCTTGTCAGGCGAAGGCTGGGCTGGTTCTTGAGGAGTTTGAACCATAAGAGTTGTGGGTGGCCTTGGAGTTTGAGGGGCCGGACTAGGAGTAGTCTGGGCCACTGGGCTTACTGTTGGAGGAACAGTAGCTTTAGATGTACTGGGCTTGGGCTTTGGAACAGTAGGACTTTGGCCAAGATTCATTTGTTGAATAAACTGTCGATGAAACAATTCAGAGGCCAGGCCTAATCTTTCCATATCAGCTTGAGAAGGCTGTGAACTGGGAGCCGGTGTATAAACAGGCTGATGGGAAATTGGAGGCTGTAAATTGACAAATAAGCCCAATGGATCGGCATAGGAAGATGGACTACTGTAGTAGTCTTTGTTAAGATCTTGCCGAAGAGAACTGATTTCCTGTTCAAG